>VOQJ01010730.1:22183-40618 GCA_015052665.1 Apistogramma diplotaenia
ACTTTTCTATGGGGGGGTTGGGGTGGGGGGGGGGGTGTTCAGCTGACTGCAACATAAAGGAGGCATTATTAGAAGTTTAACAAGATAATGTTGCTAATTATTCCATTTCTGCGTTATTTTGATGTTTTGAGTCGGGCACAGTATTTTTTTCAGGTATTTGCAGATGCAAAGATCAAACAGTGGAGGGCAGGGTGTAGAAAGAAGGGGAGAGAATGGAGGTGAGGATTAGAAAAAAAAAAAGGGGGGTTCTTCAGACTTCAATGGGAACCCGTTTACTGTTCAGAAAACTCCTGGGACATCAGGTTACCTTTTCTTTCTCTTTCTCTCGCTCTCTCTCTGTCTGTCTCTTTCTCGCCCCCTCTTTTTTTCTATCTGTCTTTCTCTCCACTCATGTTACACAATTCTCAAAAGACTTGCAGATTCTGATGAGCTCCAGTGTCCGATATGAAGTATGTTGAGGTTATCATTATGTCTGGGTGGGGCTTGTTGTTTGTAAGGTGCGCTACTGACAATTTTTTTTAAACTTTGACATGTACATTTAAAATTGTGGTGTGCATGTGTGTGTGTGTGTGTGTGTGTGTGTATGCAAACAAGCATGTGTGCTAAACACAGACCTCATGCCTGCCACTCCTACAAGGGAATTCCTTTTGGGGTTTGACAGGGGAGGAATGTCACTGTGAGCCAACATTTACGCACAGAGACAAACATTAAACACTTCACACTATCAGAAAAAGCTTCAGCTGTGTCATATAGGCATGGGTATCTGTGTTAGACATGTATTTATTTGATCTAATAACATCTGAAGAAGATGGTGTTGGGTTGTGCTTCATAAAATAAGCAAATATCAATATATCAGTATTGATATAGCTGTTATTTTTGTCACCCACAAACACATCTGTAATATGTGCTTCTGCAGCACTGTACTGTATTTGTGCATTGGTGTTAGATAGGAAAAACACATTAAAAAATCCTGAGAGGGAATCTGACAGTTTTCATCACCTCTCTGTTGGTCCGCAGATCACAGCAGCCTGACCGTATATCTCACATGACATACTTTCCCCCTTTTTTTTGGTTATCACAGGAGTATTCAGTCCAACATGAGTTAAAATGAATGATTTTTTTTATTGTTGTTTAAGTTCCAGCTTTGTAACTTAAAGATGAAAATAAAATGGACTGTGTTTAAAAGTCAAATGATCTAAAAATGCATTTTTTCCCCAAGACTGGTTCTTTTCATGTCAGGCAAATCATAATAACCAGTATTTAGCCAATAAAATTTCAGTATATCTTGTTGACCTTGCTGCCTGCCAGCTATGCAGAATGACCTGGAGACTTGCTGAATTTGTGAAAGGGCTATTTTAACATTAGGTTTTCCAGTGCTTTCATTTTTTAAATAAAAAATTTTCACTTTTATTTCCTTTATTTTTCACAAACCATTTGAAGTGTTCTTTGCTTTCAGTGTGAATGGAAATGGCTTCACCCCCGTAAATCTTTCAAACCTAGTAGTGCATCCAATGCCATTGCTAAAAAAAGCTCAAACCATGTGAACTAGTGTTCGTATATGTATGGAGGGCAGATGGACAGTGCTGTTTTCCCCTGCAGACAAAGATGTCTGTGATTATTCATGACCCTCTCAGGTTTCCTTTTGAAGCTGAGTTACAGCTTTCCCTATGTTAGCAACAGTGTGTGCAATTGTGTATCTGTGCATTAGAGTGTGTGTGTGTGAGAGAGTGGGAGAATGACTCCTTACACTAAGATATAAATGAACTGAATGAAATGAAGTATTAATCTACTTAAATAGTCATGAAGAACACAGTAGGTTAAAGCATCAAATGGCTTACCCATGAGGAAACAGATAAGATGCTGGAGTGTATTTTTGTTACAGTTGGGTTATTTACTAAAAGGAAAAGGTCAGTATAAAACTCACACCACTGACTTTGTTTGTTGCTTTGCTATGTGGAGAAGAGAAGTGGCATAGTGCCACCAAGTATCTTAATCTGCATTCACTCAGATTATGACAACAGGATCCACCCCTGAAACACATAAAATGATGTGAACTGTGTGGACTGAGGGGTTGTGTAGGACACCTGGGAAGGGAGAGGCTGTGACAGCACACCTGGACTGTCAGTTTAACTTTGATCCTTTAACCTGAGGCCAGTAAGTACCAGCTCTTAAAGTGAGTCCAGAATTACAAATAAACACAAAATTCTTCATTATCATCAGTGTTTTGGTGGACACAGTATCTTTGGTTAAAATATCACTTGCACTTTGATCAGTGATGTTATCAGAGCATCTGGTTTTCATGCTATCTCAGTAAAAAAAACAAAAAAAACATATCACCAGATTACTCTCGAGTGCTGCTGCACTACTACAAAATCAGAGCTGGTGCCAGCTGGCAACAGAATAATTAAAGGTTTGTTCACGCAGAATGATAATGTCTGCGATAATCTCTTATCAGACCACAAAAGCTGGAGGCAGAATAATCACAATCCTTAATAAGCTTCCAATTAGATCAGTGGTTGATAGGCAAATTAGTGACAGGTATGGTTTTTCCAACACCTGTATTTACACCTGCCAACAAGCGTTATCTGCAGCCCTGATCAGCCTCTGGATTGCTTTGCTAGATTGGTCCATGTCTCCTGTTTCTTCTTGCCTGCTTTAGAGAAATCGTTTTAGCTGCATTACAAAATAAAAGCAAGAAAATATAATGTTTAATTAATTTCTAACTCTTCGTCCAAGAAAATCAGTTGTTGAACACATACTTACCTACTAAACTATGACATGATTTGAAAATGAGCTTCCTTGATATAAATGGTTGGGTTATTTTATTAGTTTATCACTTTAATTTGACAATTTTAAGGTCTAACACTTTAAAAGTTACTCTAAAAGCTAAATGTGATTAAGCAAAATAATTTCATTCTTTCTCTGTGAGAAATGGTTTGCTTGTTCATGTAGATGGAAGCTTCCGTCTTCCTCGATAATTGATGGGTCAGAATGTAAAACCAAGAATTCAGTTATCTTTTGGATCAATAGACAGAGTTGGGTGGGAGCATCTGGTGTAAAGTAAACCAGCTGAAGGGTCTATCTGGAATCAGTGGGAAAGGTAAAAGGTCAGAGTTCAAGCTTGAGGTTATACGTCTGTGCTTGTGTACGAAAACCAGGATAAGGAGGCCGCTGCAGGTCAGAATTCTGAACTGTGAAGCACTGAGCAGAACAGAAAAAATATATATGTAAAATAACATGTAACAGCATTTCTGCTGTAATTCTTGTTGACATTTCTTTTACAAACATCTTCTCACAATGTTTGGAAGGAAAAAGTATTCAACAGAAATCACAGCTAACATTGTTTGACATTTGTAACTTACCGGATAAGGACTGAGTTCTTGTCAAACGTGCAGGATTCTTTATATGGACCCGGTTTTCCGCCCTTTTGCTCGGCGCTTCTGTGATCGGACTTTTCCAGACATGAAAACTGAATCCAGGGCCGTTGATACAAGTCGGTGTTTGTATTCATCTGTTGAAAATCTGATTTTGACAGGTGCTCCATCAAAGGGTTATACTTGTGTGAGCTGCATTTTTTTCCTCTTCTTATGTCTATACATGTGAATGTGTGCACATTATATACCTTTAAAAAAAAAGATTACACCTAAATGTGCTGACATGCCTTCTCATTCCACATTAAATGCCTCTGTGACTTTTAGCTATGGCTTACTCGCTTCTCATGTATGTGCACGCAACACAAACACAGTAGCTAAAAAAGAAAAAGAAATTACTTTCTTACAGCTATAATAACAGTGTTGTGGTCTTAATCTGTTGACTTAGTGCTTGTCTGCCGTTTCGGATTGTTTCACTGCAACTCTTTTTTAGATGTGTGTGTACATTTGGATTAACATGATGACACTGTCTCACTCTCACTTTCCTTCGCCTTTATCTTGATTGGGAGTTTGACTATAGCTTGTCCGGACATGCAATTTTCTGTTGTTGCCATCAACAGAACAAAACACTTGGTCTCTTCAAATATTTAAATGCAGCAAAAAGGACTCACAAAAAATAGCCTAAATTTTGCATTTATGTTCACATCCTTGTTTATAAAAATCACGTTGTTTTTTTTCTTTTAAAATCTATGCAAAAATCTCTTCTTATAAATTTTCATGGATTTAAAAAGATAAAATTTTCGAACCTAGCGATTAGAAACTATATGGAAGAAATTAATACCGAGCCAGCTCTGGGAGAATGTGGTTAGTAAATGTATTTGCGCAAAGTGCATGCATGTACATGTGTATGTATATGTGTTTGTGTTGGATACACATCAAACACATACACACGCCTTAGCCCCAAGGATATGAACGAAGCCTCTTATTATGCACTCATTTGGATTATGACGATTTGAGAATGCACAGAATGCATGAGGATGAGCCACTGGCTAGTCATAACAGATTAACCTCCTACACAGCCAGCAGAAATTAACAAGGTGTCATTCTGCTTATAGTTGTTTCATGCAGACAGGATCCTTCAAAATACCAAGACATCAAGGACTTTACAAGCAGTTTTCTCTTCTTCAAAACTATCCATTTTATCTTTCATCAAGTTTTGTTACAGTTAAAACTTGATGATTAATGGTGAGTCCTGAGGACGTTTGGGGAGTATGACGCTGCAGGCAGCAATTTTTCTCTGCTGGATTCCCTCTTAAGCCGAGTATTAAGCTCCATAGTAAATATTCATTTATCTAAACTCCTGTTCCAGGTCACTTACATGCAAAAGCAACAAGACGAATGCACACACATAGAGCTGTACTGGAAAGTAGCCACTTACTCTTTCATCAAAGCTCTGCTCACACACTGAACATGGCATGCTGCTAAAAGACAGAGGATGGACCTGGGAGGTCCCATGCAGACAGGTGGTAGACATCAGCTAGAGGGGTAACGTGTGGGAGGGAGGGGGGAGGACGGAGATATGAAGTGGGAGATAGGGAGACTGAGAGACACAGAAGCAGAGAGAGAGCGTGATGACAGAATGATGTGGAGACCACACAGAACAGAAAATGGTTGGGTCGAGTTTTTAGTCCGAGGTGTCAGACTGCAATCAAACAAACACCAGGAGTGACAAAAACAAGAGTCTTTTTACAGTCTTGAGAGGATTCAGAACAATTCTGGCAAGGCTGTAACAGTATAGCAAAGAGGACTGCACTAATTGGTTTTATTTGTTTAACTGGATATCCTGACTTTGATAAAGTTCCGTCTAAAGACATAAAAAGGGGATTCTTTTCCTTTTGCTTCAAGTATGAATGTGCATCACAGTCGCTTTTAAACATTAAGACTGCAACCTTACTAGAATTAGAAACATTTGCATTCAATATGGAAGCAGTCCGACTGCCTGCCATCACATCAGCACACAGGAATAAAGTTTGAACTTTCTGCAATTTAAGCATTTCAGCGCAAACACTGATCCATGAACACACTGTGCTTCTGCCTTTAGTTGCCAGAGGGGCCGACGGAGCCTTTGTTCATGTTAACTTTTCCCTAAGTCAAATTGCTCTACAATGTTACATGTATCACGGATGGAGATGTTTATAAAATTAATAAAGACAGAGTCTGTGACAGGTTATCACCAGTGACCAATGGTGTTAATGAGTGAGAAGTGAAAATGCATTAATCAGAGTGAATTATACAGAAACAGGACAGCAAATGCCATTTTATTTTTACTTCAGACAGGTAAAACATTTTTTATCAACTTCTGTTTAATAATTTTTTGTTCAACTGGACCACATGGATAGCTAGTTACCATAGCTGGCAAATGTTAGAGTAAGCTAAGCTTTGAAAACCATGGAGCCAGTTTTACCTCAGTGTGAAAGAGGAAATAATCAAAACCATTAGAAATCTGCAGCAGATGAAACTTTTATGACTCCCTTGTTCTTCACGCTATTGAAACAGCCAAAGTATTTCCAAACAGGGCTTATAGTGTTATCGCTCTCTATGGAGACGAGCTTGATTATTTAACTCTGGTTAAATAATCAAACTCGTGGCCTTCGACGCTCCTGTTGAAAAGTAGAACGACCGTGGAAGACCACAGGTTTGATTGTCCATAAAGAATATTTATACAACTTCTCTGTTCTTGCAATGAGGCAGTGAAAGCAGACTCATAAATCGTAATAAGAATAATCCCGGGGTGTTATTTGACATTACAGCAGCAGTTTAGCTGACTCTGTGGAGTCTTTAACTTTTCTGTTTAACCAGGCCTTCTGTTGACTTTTCTTTTTGCTTTCTTTGTTTTTTGCTATTTATGTTTTATTTTTGTTCTGTTTTAACATGTTTCTCTTTTTATGTTGTGTTATTAATTGTAGTGCAGGACTTTGTGACTTTTATGTCTATGAAAAACACTATTTAAATAAACTTTGCTCACTTACAATCAGACGACCCGTTATGAACAAGAACTTGGTGACAGCGGGGAGGAAAAACTCCCTTTTACCAAAAGAAGAACCGGGCTCAGGGAGGGGCAGCCATCAGCCGCAACCAGATGGTTGTGTGTGTCTGTGTGTGTGTGTGTGTGTGTGTGTAGCTTGGGTCAGGACAAAGACACACTGTGGAAAAGAGCCAGAAATTAATAATAACAAATGATTAAAGGCAGAGACGTGTATAAACACACAGAGAGTGAAAAGAGGTGAGTGAAGAAGAAACATTTGGTGCATCATGGGAAACTCCCAGCAGCTTAAGTTTATTGCAGCATAACTAAGAGAGGGTTCAGACTCACCTGATCCAGCCGTAACCATGAACTTTATCAAAAAGGAAAATTTTGAGCCTAATCTTAAAAATAGAGAAGGTGTTTGTCTCCTTAATCCAAACTGGTAGTTGGAAACACAAGTAAACCAGCAGTCTGAGACTGATGCGCTCTACTGGGGTGATATGACACGATGAGGGCTTTAAGATAAAACGGGGCCTGATTATTCAACAGCTTGTATATGTATGAACACCACAGCCGCTCTGCATAATAATGCACCACTAAAGTTTTATGCATTACCAAAACCGCTGCCCTAAACTGCTTACCATTTTGAACAAAGCTGGTGTGCTTCAGGTTGTTTTGCAGGATGTTTCAGAATATGAAAAAAACATAACTTCTGCAACCAATCCTGTAAACATCCAATGTTTGTTTTAAAAAATTGTAAAATTAAAGCAGATATTACATGTAAGCTTTATATTTCTATAGTTCTTTATCTTTCAAAATGATCCCCCATTTTCCTCCTCTGTCCTCTACTTCTCTCCATCACTGAGTTACTGTAATGCATTCTTTTCTCTCCCTGGGAAATACAGCAGCAAACTATCAAATGTGAGACGAGCCTTGGTGGTTTTCTCCTGGGAACTCTCCGATCATTGCCTCATGAATGAGTTGTCATTGAGGTAATGGCTTTGTTGTTTCGACTGCTGGGTTTCCCTGTAATTAGTTTACTTTTTCACTTAGGGCCGGGTAGGTTTGGGTTGCGCTTTTCCCTGATTATATAATACATTGATGATTTCCAAGAGGCTTTGTATCAACATGAGTGAAAGTCTGCTTGTGCAACATAGATGATTTTCAAGTTCTAATCTGGTGCATTCCCTGACACTTAATGTGCAACATGACCTACAACAATTCTGAAAATGTCAGTTTTCTGTTAAAGCCATTGAGAGAAGAGACAAAGTAATGAAACTCCACTTGTTCCTTTCTATTGAATACTTTGTAATTCCCTATAGCCTTTATTTCCTCCCGCTGACCCTGTCCTTGAACTCTTCTTTGTCTCAGTTTCTGTTCCACTATAAACACTTATCCTTCCTTACTTTACTTCTTTGTATCACATGCTCCTTTATGTGTTTAATTCTCTAGATATCTTACTGCCCATATGCATCCCACCCTCCAATATTTTTGCCTCTCCCTATCCCTTGATGTCTCTGATTCCTTCCTCTCCATCCTTCTGTCTTCATCTCTATCCATAGCCAGACAGGCATTCTTGCCTCTGGCCCTCCTCCTGTCTCAGCACTGCTGTGGGATTTTTAGATTCTCACCAGGAAGGGGGAGTTATTACCACGGCTGTGCCAAAAGATTAAACACTTGTCACGAGAAGATTGTTGAATGTCAAGGTCATAAAAACTAGGGTTCTGGAAAACATGTTAATCATTGTGTTCATCCTGACTTCAAGGCCTGGAGGACCAGCCTCCCACGTCCACTGGTCCAGTGCAGGGAGAGGGTGGGTTGACTGAGGATGGGCCCATAATGGGGAGGGATGGAGGGGGAAGAGGGAGAAAAAAGAGAGAATGACTTTCACTAGCAAAACTGTGGCGCTCTGGCTGCGGTTTTGTGTCACTGCCAAAAGAACGACACGTCTGGAGCTCTGCTGGAATCACTGAGAGCAACCAAAACTTTTCTTTGTAAGAATATACAATATATTTGAGTAGAGGAATAAGGGTTTGGCAGTTGCTGTGTCAGAAAAAAGTCAGATTATCACAGAAAAGAAAACTTGGTTTGTTGCTACAGAGTCAGTGTGCAACGATTTTACACTTTTTGAACTTTCACCCAATTTGAACACATTGTCTGTTGCTTGTTATTTCACATTCAGAGAATTATGAGATTACACAACGATTCAACTGCTGAACAGCTCCAGTGAAAGTGTTTAACAAACCTGAGGCTGTAGTCTAAGAACACCTTTAGGGTTTCTGTTCAACCCAATTGCTTTGCAATGGCAAGCGAGCCTTACTCAAATTGTTGGATAATAAATTAATTTTAATGCGTTTTTTAATGTCAATCTCACATTTTCATTGGTATATCCAGAAAGCTTATTTTTGAAACAGAAAACAAAACAAAGTTTGTGTGTTTCTAGTACAGTGCAAACAAAGAAAGAAGCGAAAAAGAGGAAGAAATGACAGCCTTCGGTGTACAAAGCTGCATTGTTTCAGTTCACAGCTCCTATTTGCTACTCATCCCTTTCTTCCAAATACAATTACTGCTGAAAGGGAAAGTCAGCAAAAAGCATTGTTTATTTTTTTGGGTTTCTTTCACGACCACCATAATGATTCAATCTTTCTATTAAGATGAATCAGTGCTCAACTGACTGTAAGACAATGTGTGACAATAGTGGAAAGCCTGAGGTTTCACTATAGCCATGTTTTGGCTTTGTCTCAGGTTTATCCATAAAAAAAGAAAAACCTGTGGAACAAAAGTTTTTAAGAAATGAAACTGAATGCTTGACTGCATGAAGTGCTGCTGAAAATGTGTGAAGTTTCAGCTGAAAAGCAGATAATAAAAAGAGTTTATGCCAAGGCCTGAGATTCCTGGAACTGTGCTTCAGTGTTGTGTTTGTATTTTTGTTGCCCTGAAGTGTGTTTAGGCTTTGTTACGTTGCAGAAAGCTGTGACCATGCATGTTATTACACCTATATTACCTATGTCTGACAGATAAATTGTTGCCTTTTATTTGCATGTATTTGCAGTTGTATCCTCTTGACACAACACTTTAAACGAATGAAAGAGTAAAAGTGAAGCCATTCACCGACACAAGTCCAGTTCTTCCAGTTCCAAGAAAAAAATCATTCCACAGGAAATGCTAATAGGAATCTTGTTGTCTTTATGTATGCTATACATAGAAGTCAGTCACCTTACAGTTTTTGAAGTAGTAACCAGAATATACTGTATTTTCTATTTTATCCCAACCACTCACAAAACAAATACATACTTTCTTAGTTCAGCATAATTTGGAAAAGAAAATGGGATCAGTCTCCAATGAGACGGTCCATGGATTTTATCAGAAAATGGTTGTGTAATTTTCCCCAAAGACAAAAAAGACAATGGTCTGACCCTGTGCTTTGCACCTGCAAAAAACCACTCGCATGGTGCTCGAATCTGTTTGCTGTTAAAGGCAGAAACAGCCTTCCTGTATTCAGGAAGTTACCTCTGGCTTTTAACTGTGAGAGTAAAGATGAACATTAGGTCAAATTCCAGCAGCAAAAAGTGGAGAGACAGATAAATGAGAGTCAGACGGAGAAACAGATACACAGGAAGGCACGAAACAGTGGGATGAAGACACTGGCTTTTTGCCAGTCTGTTCCTTTTAGTTTCAACACCATGGCTCTCTGCTTCCCTGATATTCTCAAGATGCCCTCGGCAGACATACAGAAGCTGTGATTTCACAGCAGCTGATGGCAAAAACAGCTGTGTAAAATATGAGCATATTCATAAAAAAAAAATCACATAGGTGCTATCCTTTGGATACTTGTTTGTCAGTTTCCATCCCCCACTGTGTTCAGTCGATGTAGGCAAATTTGATTGAAATGGTTACATAAAATCTGAAGCTATGGTGTATTTTAGAGGTTAGTGAGCCACTGAGCCAAATATTCAGTCGGTAAGCATGCCAGCCTGCCTCTGTATGGCTGCCAGTAGCATTTGAATGAAGGATCAGTCTTTTAATAGCTACTCATTTGCAAAGAAATACATTTTAAAGTTGTTACCTGCGTGCTGTTAAGTGCTTGCATGTTTTATTGTTGCACATATTAAACCTATCCAGTGAATACAAGTTGATGTCAAGAACTTGTGTTTTTTTTTCCTTAGTGTAGCAGCTGGCAACACCACATTTTACATGCTGAATGTTCTTTTGTTCTCCATATCTTACATCATTTGTCATCCTTGTGAGGAGTAAAGTACTTTAGCAGGTTGTGTGTGCCTGTTTGTTTGACACTGCTTGTCTTATTCTTCCTGTGTCCCGTGGCCAAAGCAGCAGAATTTTGGCGTTTGAAGTATTTCTGATTTGCAGCAGATGCTTTTGTTGTCCCAGTAAATGTCTTTTTAACACAAAGACCAGGGAGCCGAGCAGAGAGAAACAAAGGAGCAGAACAGTTCAGCAAACAGGCTTGTCACCGTGTAAAAACTGCATCAGGATAGTCTTGCATCTTCACATAAAGCCGTGCCAAAACTAAGAAACGTGGTCCCAAAAAGGAAATGAGCCGCTGAACTATCAGCTGACTCCTGTAATGTTGGAGGTTTGCAAGTAAACTGATACAACTAAAATGAGCTCAACTCTAAATATATTTAAATATCATTTCTAGTTACACAATTAAATCAAGTTGCCACTTGAGAAACATACCCCTCGGAATGGATATAAATTTAGTTAACGTGACAGCTATTAGGGTAAATTACTTTATAAAGCCACTATTACACTGGAAATGCTTAGTTAAAATCAACTTAAACAGGTAAAGAGCATGAGCAAAAGTAAATATAGAAGCAAATACTCCAGAAAGACAGACTAAAGACCACATAAAGTGAAGTAACAAGAAGACAGCCAGGTGAGAAAGAATATGTATTTATTGATGGAAGCTTTATTTAAAACGTTTAGCACAATAATAACCAAAAGCCTACCACCTGATGTGTACTGTATTTGCCATAATATAGGAGTTTATGTGTTCCCAAGAAAGCCTGACAGTCTTCCAGGAACATTTGGGGAGTGTAATTTAATTGTGATTTTAACACACGCTGCATGACATCATTTTACGTGACAACAACTGGATTCACGGCCGGCCGTTGTATTAGTTTCACGTGGCAGCTAATCTAAACTGTGACAGGCAGATTTTCCTTCCACAGATGACACGCTTCCATTAAAACTGTAACCGAAACAGTATGAACTGAAGCACTATAACTATTATTTCAATTACGCTATTAGAGAGCGTGTCGCTGTGAGGTGAAAAGTCCAAATTCTACTCTGACCGTGAACTGTAACAAAGAAAAAAAAAAAGGAACATTAATTTCGAACCGCCACCGAAGGAGAGACTTATTTGGTTTGAGCGCGCCGCTCCTCGTGGCTGTTGCGGGTTTTTAGGCGCTGATAACATTTTTAGAGGAAATAAATATATCTTCAAACATTTGGATGTGTGTAAAAAGAGAGCAAGTTGACCTGGCGGTCATCCCGCCTGATAATTATTTCCAGTGGTTGACAGCAGGAGGAACTGTGCTCCACTGAGTTGATGAGAGACACAGAAAAACTGTTTACCTTTCTCTGTTTTTCTCTGCATCCCGCTCTCTCGGGCTCTTTTCTCTCCTCCTCCCTCTATCTCTGCCACTGTCAGCCTCTTTTTCTCACCCCTTCATAATCTGCTTCTGTTGTCATCGCTCTGAGAGAGCGCTGTGTGTTTGTTTGAGAGACCAGATGACACGCTGCTCCTGCATATCTTTTAACAAGGACATGTAACTAATGACTAATGTATCACAGACAGGAAGAAGCCCTCCCTGACTGTAAACTTACCTCAGACTGATGGCAGGCAATGCTCTCGTGCCTTGTTGTATCACAGTCATCAAACTGTACTCTGACCACACGAGTATGTATCTTACAGTGTGATCATTAGGTCACTGGCAGATTTAAAAAAAAAAAAAAGGTGTTATAGCGTCAGTACCAGTAACTGTGTGGCTGCTTTCCACTGTCGTTGGTTACATATTTGGTCTCTGAAGTCTTTTCTCTTCTTGTTGCCCAGTGATTAGTTTTCTAGGTCACAACCCAGCAGCTGTGTGACTAATACTGTCTTTCCACTTGCTTTCATCAACTGTGGCAGTCTGGTTTGACCAGGTAGTGCCATGTGGTGCATGGAACCCCAACGTCTGAAACTGATGGATGAGTCAACAGGAAAATGGTTTTGATTTGCTGTCTGGCAAAGCTGGACAGTCAGCTTCTTGTGAAGACAAAGGGAACCTCCTTATATTGGATGGATGAATCATAAAACAATATTGAACAGAGGTTTGTTTACACAGCAGTGTATTAATACAGTATGTGTAACGTCTGGAAATATGAACCATACAGTGCCTGTCCTTTCTCTGTTTCTTGGTTTAACGGTCTCTGAATACCTTTGTCATTATTTGGCCACAGGAATGTCTCCTTCTGCCATTCCTTTTCTTTAAAGTGTAAGGCGATTTATCACTACTGAAAGGAACTTCATTCTCAAATGTTTGATGCAGGGTGTCTCTTATTATGTAAAATGAATGTAACCTTCTAGCATTTTCTTTCCCAGGCCCGATCCACATGTGGCAAATGTTGGTGATATAGCTTCAGTGCGGCCTCTACATAATATCTGCTGTAAAATGCAGTATCGCTTCCACAGAATCATAAAACAAAACCGCTTTGGGAGGAAATGCAAATCCTGCTCAACCTCCAGGAGAACCACAACCTTGTGTATGCATGACGATGCATGTGTGCGTTTGTTATCCTGAGTTTAGTATTTGAGCAAGAAGGTCAGAAGGACGGTCAGACAGATTCTGATGCAGTTCTGGAGCAATTCTGTAAGTCACAGGTGCTCTGTAAACGACTCTGACCTCTGTGCTCCTGCACTTCAGCGTTTACGCTGGCTCCACCGGCATTAAACGTAAGCCACATATTTTTAACATTAGGCTCCTTCAGGCTCACCATAGGCCATGTAAATAGTGAGCTGCACATCAGCTTGGATCAATCAACTCGCTGCCTGTTTGATCCAGTTCCACATTTGTAGAGTATGGGTGTTCAAGTTTGTGTATTATTGTGTTTATTGAAACTAAAATACATCGCTGGTAGGCAGGTTTCATAAAACAATAGCTGTTTCCATCATCCATGATTACTTGATTGTCCTACAGATCTGCTGCCAAACGGACTTTTTGGCACCGTTTGAATAAGTACAAAAGTAAGAAATTGTAACAATCACACAGCGTAAAAAATGCTGGACGCTTGTTAAATCCTGCATTAAAAAATTTACACCAGTGAAGGGAGTGGGATCTATTTTCAAAAGTTAGCAGTAACAAAAATAAAAAAAACACAAAAAGCTGCGCAACTGCAGTTACTAACTGAATTGATTCATATTTAATTAAAGAACAAACACTTTAAAACTGCACTAAATACAGTACAGTACTTTAAAGTTACTTCGCAACTTTCCCTCCATCCACATTTAAATAAATACAGAAAATGTAGATCAAAGAACATTAGAAGTCAAGGACTAGCATTCCTAGCTTGTGGGAAAATACCTGAATAGTGATTTAAACCTCTTGCAGCTGAGCTGATATTTCTAATGGGAACAGAGCCAGTGACGTTCTGATATTTTTCAGCTGCTTGACTGTTATTGAACGCTGGTTGATTCAGCAAAGCAGCAACACTGACCTCTACTGGTCATTAAGGATTACAGCACAACTAATTCCAGAAAATATAAGCACTGTAAAATATCAACTAAAAAAAAAGACTATAATGCATTATTAATTGCTTTCCATTAGTTTTTTTTTTTTTATAATTTCCATGCAGAAGGCTGCACCTGTCATAGCGAGGCAGTAAAACATGTTGAGGTAAATATTTACAGTACTAATAAACTTGTATTCCATCACTATACAAGCAAACTGCAACACTGAGATAAGTAAAAAATAAATAAATACTGACACACCAGCTTTTGCTGACCTCTGTGACCTAGTGGGCGTTTGTGTGGAAGGAAGTGGGTGTATTCCCACACAACTCTACACCGTGCAAGCTATTCATAAAAGCAGCCTTACGTGCAATCCAACATGCAGATCCATGGCTTCTGCTTCTAGAAAGAGGCTACATGTCTGACTGGGTTTGTGCGTGTACATACGTGCCCACATCATCTATTACTAGTGCATGTTGCGACTTCTTTAAGTTCACTACATAACAAGTAACATTTGACGAGGTGTTAAATGCCTGGCATTCCAGTGTATGGAAAGAGTAAGCTCTTAAAAGTTAAACATGGTGAGTGTGTGTACTTTGCATGAGATAAGGTTAGGTGATGATAAATTGTGTATGCCGGTAAAAAAGGAGAGTGGTTTTGCGTAGCTGTCTAAATCATCTAAACCTCTCTCTTAAGCATGTTTACCTTCCTGATTGATGTCAGGGTAGACTGCCTTCCTCTCATGTTGTGTCTCAGTCTGAATGAAGATATTTAAGTGTGCCTGCCTTGTCCCTTTGAAGGGAACTTAAATCCATACTGCTTTTGACTTGCCTGTGTTTATTCAAATGTCAGAATGTATTATATCAGTAAATGTTTTACTAAAATATCCTTTTGCACAAGTATTTAATGTGTATGTGTGTGGTTGTTGCAGAGCTGTAGTTCAGGGGGTCCAGATGGCAGGCATGAGGGGCCCGGCCTGTACTGGAGTCTGGCTCTAGAGTCCACAGGGGCTCACACTTCAACTGGACACATTCCACAGGTACACATAAACACTCACCAAAGTAACACAAAGCACACTCAAGTAGCACCGAAGGTGTTGCTGCTCTTTGAGGGCCTATATGATTTTTTAGATGTCATAAACTAACTGTAAAGGTAAAAAAATAGAGAAAGCTTTTGTTTTTCTTCCTAATATTTTATTTCAATTTGTGTGTGTGTGTTTGGTTCAGGACGTGTGCCCATGAGGTCGTCATCACTGGTCCTGCTCCTCCTGATCGGTGTCCAGGCTGTACTGAACATGGGAGGTGGATTGGCCCGGAGCGCCGGGACACCCAACCACAAAGTAGGACAGCAGACGGCAGCCAATCACAGAGCAGGACAGCAGCAGACAGCGGCCAGGGACCACCTTACTGAAGATCACACTTCAAAGCAGCATCATAGGACCAGCCACCACAGGACCAAGAGGCCTCATCGGGCAGCTTCAAGCACAAAGGACAGGAGTCCTCTTGTTGGGCACTCTGCATTGGATTCCCTCCCTGATCCCTCCATCCCAGTGGTGGACCCCAAGCTCTTCTCCAAGAGACGTTACCGTTCCTCACCCCGTGTTGTCTTCAGTGAGGTTCCCCCATCACATGATGCCCTGGAAGGTGAGGGCTATGACATTGAAGGAGTTAGAGGGGTGAGAATAAGGCGCGGAGCAGGATCACGCACCATGCACCGAGGAGAGTACTCGGTATGTGACAGCATAAACACCTGGGTGACCAACCTGACAAAAGCCATAGACATAGCTGGAAACGAGGTGACAGTGCTGCCCAATGTTACAATCAACAACTCGGTGAAGAGACAGTTCTTCTATGAGACCACTTGTCTATCACCCACTCACAGGGGCTCTGGAAACGCAAACGGAGGAAGGCCCGGGGGTCGGGGTGGCAAACAAGGTTCCAAATCAGGCAACTCGGGCTGCCTTGGCATCGACAAGCGCCACTGGAACTCCTACTGCACCAACACACATATTTTTGTAAGTGCCCTCACCATCTTCAAGGAACAGACAGCCTGGCGCTTCATCCGCATCAATGCCGCCTGTGTGTGCGTCCTCAGCCGGAAGTCTTGGGCGGGAAGACTGGGCCGCTGACTGAGGCGGACGACTCCCGGCCGCCGAGCTACGAACCGAGCACACACATTTCTCATTAACAGGCACTGCAGCTTTGTTGCCAATACTGTAATCCTTTCAGCCACTTCCAGACAAACACCCACACTGACCGTAGCATTCAATCCACACACACACACGCAAACACACACATCCACACACTCAAACATCTGTCCAGCCCCTCGGCCCCCCGACCCTACCTCAGTCAGAGAAGTCCTGGTTATTTTAAATTATGCGAACTGCATGTCATATTTATGGTTTATACGGTCAAATATAAAATTATATATAGTATGTGTATATATACAAAATGACTTCAAGCTTTTAATGTTGATGTTATTGTTGTTGTGTCGTTCATGATGTTATTTATTAAACACCTCATTACTTGCCTGGTTTGTTGTGTCTGTTTGAGACAATGTTGATGATCTCTATTAGTTATAATTATGATGATGAGTGCTATTATTATCTTTGTGTTTTGTAGTACACACCGCTGCAGATCTGATCGCCTCTATATTTTTTTTATCATCAGTTTTTCTTTTTCATTCTCATCATGTATAAATAACTACAGTAAACCAGTCATGATAAACAGGTTTGATATACTTTCCATACCCAACAACTGTGTCCCAAAAATCAGATAATGTACATCTTGTGGTTTGGCTCATGTGAGGGATTGTGAGACAAATCTGAGAGTAGTTAACTTGGGGTGGGGGTCTAAGAAAAAGGGGACACTTTTTAGCAAAGGGGAATTGCTTTTTAGCTTTACATTTTCACACTGCTAAGCATATTCAGATATTCCAGTTAAAGACGGGAAAAATATTTTCTTTAAAAGATTTCAGTATATGGGGGTTCAAATAGTCATTGCCTTGAATAAATGACTCCCATATGCAACAAGAAAAAATGCAAGAGCTAGAAGTCACGAGCCTTGACTCTGATGTGGCCTAACGTTTTTTCCACAGATTGTCACCGCTTACGTACAGGTTATTATTATTGTATTTTTTCCATATTTCTGGTAACTCGTGTCCCAGCTTGTATTCCAGGACAGTGAACCAGGCAGCAGCGAGACTTCCATGTGGACATCCACGGCTAGAGGAATGTAATTCATACCACACAGTCACGAGAGACATGTTTTGTGTTTTATACACAGAGAAGAAGATTTATTGGCTGTGATGTTCCCAGTGTGCCCAGCAGTGGCGGCGACTTCTCATCACTTTGTCACGCCGGTGTAAACACTACGAGAAGTGCCTGTGCATTTGTACTTGGAAGGAATGAGTATTGCATAGAGACGGGTTCACGACTAAAGAAAAAAAGCAGGCTATGTCTTGGCGAGGTATTAGTCCACTAGAACAACCTTAATGCTTCTGATCTTAGAGAGTCTGGCAGCTGGTGGAGACAAATGACACATTTTAAGGTCAATACAAGCCATGCTGCAATTCTTTCAAATGTAAATGCAACCTTTAATAAATTATTATTCAATACCTTGTTTGGTATTAATCAGCTTATTAGGAGTTGTACAGCACATAGAGCAGAGCAGGTTGCTGCTTAAAATGCTATGAAAGACTCTATAATCATATCAAATCAAACATGAAAACTGCCAAGGTGAAATACTTTTTTTCTGAAATGTCAGGAAATGGCAATAAACTCACATTAAACCTATTTGCTAGGCTGGCAGGTAAAGCAGTACAAATATATATATATACATATACACACAACAGCTTAATATTTCAAGCAACCAAGAATTCACCATAAACCTGATGCTCTTGAAATGGCCCTCGCCATAACAAGTTTGGCACAAATTTGGCCAACCTGGGGCACATTTGGTCATGACTGATGCCGGTGGCACAGGGATAGTCTGCCTCAGCCACAGGTCCATCCATCATCAGGGCCCCTTAGATCACATCTGATCCACACTATGCACACATTTAGCATGTAACTATCACTGATATCAAGTCGATTTCCCAACACACTTTTTCAAGTTATTTTTATCCTTTATAATCTTTCATAACTGACTGTGAGTGATCAAAGTCACAGCAGAATTGGGAAATCAAGAGAAACGTCCAGTATATATATATATATATATATATATATATATATATATATATGAGAAAAACAAATATAAATAAAATATAAGGACATAAAGTATATTCGGGATAAAACATAATAGCATATA
>VOQJ01010731.1:2981-16313 GCA_015052665.1 Apistogramma diplotaenia
ACTGGGAGGGATATACCAGGGCTTTGTGCTCCCGTTGTATCATCGTGCTGATTTGCATTCTGATGTTCGTCAGCAGCACAAAGCCCTGGTTTATCCCTCCCAGTGAGCAAACAGCAGACTTATGAGCTGTTTGACCACTGCTATGAAGAAGTAATTGTCTGGAGGCTCTTCCCCTCAGGACGGCCTATTGTTTTATGAATTAGTCCTAAATTAATTGCATGGCCGGGCTTGTGAGACAAAATGTTTTCCAATAAGCAGTTTCATTTCTCATTCGCAGTGTGTTAGTGATTTGGTCTGCTCCTCTATTGATCTGCAAGGCTCAGAGGTGGCGGGCAATGAGAAGAGCACTGCAGAATAACAATGACAGAGAGATGGAGGGACGATGCTGAGGCTCTCCTCCTTCTGGAGACAAGCCAGAGGCACCAGCAGGAGCCTAAATCCTAATACAGTCAGTGGGAGGGAAGGTGGTGCACAGATGCGCTAAGTTCAAGGGGAATTTAGGCCAGGCAGGGGTGTGAATATCACTGAGCATTTGTGTACACACACACACACACAGAAGCACATATAAACAGCTGGAGTGCTACGAGCAGCAGCTGGGCACATCATCCTGTCTAGGTCATTCACTTCTCTGTCATGGCTGGCGTTAAGTGGATATGGTGCTTGTGCGGCATTATTCGCTTTTGTCCTTGTCAATCGATTGGCACTTTTCTCCAGCAGGTAGGTGCTGCTCTGTTTGCTTTTTTGCTTCTTCTTTTTGAACAATGGTGTGTTCAAGGTCGAGTAAAGAAAAACCTCTATCTTCTATTACAAAGTCCGTAAAAAAAAATCTAACAAAATGCATTTCACAACTTAGTGTGTCTGTGCACATGCAGGGTGTGGAGCCAATTATCCAATGCAGGCTGCGTGAGGTATGATTCAGCTTTGAGTGTGACTCGTTTTAATAGCCACCTGAGGCGGATCTCAGTCCCCACTTTCCCAGTTCAGGTTTAACTCCTGCAATAAAATCCAGCTTCTCTGTCTCTGCTGACCTTGTTGACTAACCACAAAGTTGAAGAAGAGTTGCCCACTGTAAATGTCACTGTGAAGCTGGACTTCATCCGGCATGCAGCCGTGTGTTTCATCCATTGTGTTTCAAATTCAGATTTATTCCCTATGATTTCTAGTTTTTGGTGCTGGTAATTTTTGTAAGTTTCACATTTGATTTACTTTAGAAAAGAATGTGTTTAATGCTCCCTGTTTGTGACCTAACATGCTGATAACAGTCATTCATGTGTTAGCAACACATGAATTCATCTAGGTTTACTCAGCTTTCCCTATCTGGAAGTTCACTGCTTCAGCTGGAGAAGAAGGCGTTCCCCACACTGTTAAATAAAAGGTGGACGGTGCTTCTGTCTTATCATCCACTATGTTCAAGCATTTTGAAGCTTCAACGTTAGCATTTTGGTTACCTCCATGTTGGGATTTTTTGTTGCTGTAGTTACTTAGGTGAGACAGAGTAGTGCTAAATTATAAAGGTTAGCAAGCTACACCCATAAAGAGTACAGTGTATATCTGCTAGTTAGTGCTAGTTAAACAGAATAATAAAACAGAATTTTACTCACCAAAACTGAAGTGCTAACCTATTAGAACAGCTTTGTCAAATATTTATACAGAAAATGCTCCAAAAGGAACCAACAATACAGGTACAGCTGAGCTTAGTTTCAGTGAGGTGAGCCAAGCAGACAGGTAGCGGTTAGCGTTGCGTGTGCTGGCACACAGCAGCAAAAAGCTGTGAATAGTGCTGCTTAGTGAGAGCAAGAACTCCACTCAAAGACTGTTTATGTGAAGGTCATTCAGAAAGCACAACATAGCAAAAGAAGGAAGCGGGTGGAAGAGGCCCTGATCTGTCAGCCCACGATGAGAAACTCACTGCAGCTGTTGTACAACTATCCACAACAGGGATATTGCCAAGAAATGAGGCTGGACAACGTTTTTAATAAATGTGGTGTTAATATACCAAGCATTTGAACCTGAGCTGTGATCAGTCACGTATGAGACGTGTGCACCATTTTCGTCTCTGTTTTAAAAGAGTTGCGTTTTCGACTGTGTTATATGGAAAAGTGAGATTTATCAAACTAATGCTTTAACTTGCTTTTTCTGCACTTTTGATCTTTACATTTAAAGTAATTTCTCATTGTTTCTGTTAGCTTTTTTTGATGGGTGATGTTCTGGGAAACTGCAAATAATACAAGTTAATCATTAATATTTTTTGTGTAAATTCATTTAAAGCTTTGAACTTACATTTTTAAAATCATCCAGGACCAGTGAGGGATCACCACGAGAGAACAGAACAAACAGCAGCCAACGTCCACAGAACTTAAGAATGTTCTTCAAGAACACTGGAGAACAATTCCTGAGGACTCATTAAAGAAATTACACAAAAGCTGCCAAAGAGAGTTCAGATTCAGTTAAAAAAGAAATAAAGTTGGTTATATGAATTATTGACTCTCAGGTTTATTAGAATTGTACAAACTTATATACATTATTTGTATGCACATGTTTGCACCCATTTCCCATTTTTCTAGGATAGTATAGAGAAATGGGCAGTTCAAAGTTTTATAGCTCCAGCAGTGTAGCTCGTTTGCGAATTGACAGGTAGATTAACAGTGCTGGGATATCTCGGTCAGAGAAATTCATCAGTAAGTTAAAACATCATCATTTAGGTCACAGATGTGGATTAGGGGCCTGTGGGATCATGTGACTCAGCTGGGTGAATCCTATTAAAAGGCTCACGCAGGGCTGTGGTGGACAGAGAAAATCCGTAAACTAGTGACACAGAGAGAAACATAGTGTCCAAACAGTGATTCTTGTGCTGCCACTATTGGTGATTTGTGTGGTGTGATGTGGATGTTAGAGCAGAATCAGTGAAAGAGTGGACGGTTCTGAGACAAAGAAGTTCACAGGAGCTGCAAAAGGTTTTGGGTGCATATAGTTATATATTCTACACCAGCCTTTCTTTCAGACACAAACTTGGATTTTAGAGGGCAATTTTTGAGCAGTTATTTATGACTGATTTAGAGCATCAGCAACCAGAAAGAACCTGCATCCATAAATCTAGGACCTCACATGTTCTCATGACATATGATGGATTCTTAGGCATCATTTAACAAATAACAAGAAACAGCATACACAACGAATGGCTTTCCAAAGCTTGCCAGCAAGGGAGGAATCAAAATGCTCTCCGCCCAGCCTGCTCCTTACTCCCAGCCTGCTCCTTACTCCCAGCCTGCTCCTTACTCCCAGCCTGCTCCTTACTCCCAGCCTGCTCCTTACTCCCAGCCTGCTCCTTACCGGACCAAGCCGGGCAGAGAACGCCCCGAGTCTCTCTCTCCGCACCTCCCTTGCAGCGCGCCTTTTATTTTCAAGTGAAATCCCACGATAGCTCATTCATGACATCACAGAAATGAGAATTGCCCCTTGCTCTCTTAAAGCGACAGTACACAATTTCATGCTATGTTGCAGGTTTTAAGGTAATTAAAAGCACAACATATATTCATACAATTACTTGCAAGAGTGATGATAACTACTAATGAACAGAAAAGGTTTCTCTATAAACCTAACAACATGACTGCAGTCCACAGCAATAGAACCAACACTCAGACTATGGCAGAAAGTGAAGCAGTTTAAGAGGCCTTTTTTCAAAACATCTCTGCAAGCATGCTTTTCCTTCCTATATAGAGCTTATCGTTGTAATTTCATGTGTTGTCATCATCTCAAGTCTCAAAATTGTTATTGTTCTCTAAACACAAAGATTCAATTGGCACCATCTCACATAGTGCAACAGGCGATGGACCTGCAATACTGTTATCACACAGTGTGCAGGTGGTATTCCAATGCTGCATGTAATTAAACTGAGTATAAGTGGCTAATTTACACATGCAGCTCTTTTTTATCCAGCTTTCCTGTTAAACTTTATCACCTAGTTTAAAATAGCAAACAAATTGTGTGGTTACTAAAAGTGTATCCACACAAAAATCTGATCAGGAGTCACAGCTCTGAGTGGCTGTTGTTTAAAAATCCTGTATTTACATTGGATATGTATTTGTAGAAGCTGGTTTTCCAGATGTGTTTGTTTTTGTAGAATCAAGTCTTGAAATGGTCCAGGGTAAAAAAATTACATGGAAACTCCTTCAGAGTAAACTGCCCAACTCTACTTCTTTTAAAGCTGACTTCTGAAGAATGACTGAATCATGGCTGGAAGCCAGAATCAAATCTGACCCCAATATAGCCCCCATCTGGCTTATGTTAGATAGCACTAGTTTGCCTGCTGACACAGGCAAAGTGTTGTCTGGCACACAAGTGCTCAAATGTGCAACTTTTTTATGTATTAAATGCTTTAACCTACAACAGTTAGGCCATTCTTTGCTTTGTCAGTTGCCTTTGAGAACTTATCTAGTGACTTCTATCAAAATAACTGGGTGGATTTTTTTTATAAAAATCCAAAGGTGTTTACTGAGCTTTACACCAATGTCTCTCTTCTGCTCCAAGGTCAGGACCAAGCACTGCTAGAAAACAGTAGCTTATAAATTGATTCTACTAATTGTTATCAATAAATGACCAGTTCCCAGCATTAAAGTGGCTTCAGATAGTATTTTGATACTGAACTTAACTAAACAGACCCCTGTGGAAGAATCACCAAGGGAACTGTTTACTCTGCCGGGGGAAAGTTTTACCGTGGCCCGCTCTGGAATCAGGCCTGGGGAGGAGCGTGTCTGGTGGCCGGGCATTAGCATGTGGTGCTCAGCCGTGTACAGCCTGAAGAGAAAACATGGGCCTGCCCTCCTGTAGGCACACCACTCGCAGGAGATGTTGTAGAGATCGGGTGCAATGTGTGCGAGGCAGTGATCAAGGGCGGAGGCTTTGGTGGGCCGATTGAGACTATTGAGTCTGGCTATTGGGACATGAAATGTCACCTCTATGGTGGGGAAGGAGCCTGAGCTAGTTGAGATATACTAACTAGATAGAGCCGGGCTCACCTCAATGCATGGCCTGGGCTCTGGAGCCAGGCTGCTGGAGAGGCACTGGACTCCAGTCTGGAGTTGCCCTCGGTTAGAGGCAGAAATCTATGGGTATCGTTGAATACCCTTAGCTTACTGCTTGTACGTTGGCATTTTCACTGGTAGATGAGAGGTTTGCTTCCCTGCGCCTTTGAGCCGGGGAACAGGTCTTGACTGTTGTTTGTATGCACCGAATGACAGTTCAGAGTACCCTCCCAGAACTTCAACAGCATTCTGAGGGAGGTTGAGGACATTGAGTCCAAACAAGCTAAATTAGCTGCTACATTAGCTGCTATATTGGTCATCAAGCAATTTGTGTCTATTGATTAGGGAGCTAATGTTAGCCAGAACCAAGACAGTTTTTTCTAGTGAGACCTCTTTGGCAAAACAGAAACTTGGTTCTCCACAGAAGATCAACATCTTCAGAGATTTTTATTCATGGAAGGATTGTTAATTTTGGAACCAACATTAGCGTGCCTATTAACAACTGCAAGACAACTCCCACAGAAAATTCTGTCTTGAATGGACAGTATTTGCTGCGGAGGATGTCATATACAGTAGGCTTCAATTCAGTATCTTAGCTTCTTTATTAGGTTTGATTACAGTGTCACTCAAGAGCCATTTCCGTAAATCTATATCTGACCTAAATTTGATCTGGTACCTTGGCTGACCAGTTACAAATGGCTTTTTTCTACTTTCACTGTCCTTCAGGTCAGTGAAGACAGAAGAATCTTAGCAAGTATTTAGTTCATAAGAATATTCCAAGTTCTTGGGCTGCCAAGAAGATGCCAAATACTACTGAAATAAGTCTTTGATGGATAAATCAATACTGTTCTCTTTCTGTGTTGGTCCCTGCTTAATGAGAGAACATTTGAGTGGTTGGATAAATGTGTAGTCTGTAGCCTGTAGGTGGTGACTCTGTAAGCCAGACGTCTCATTGATAAAGCTGCTGATGAACTGTGGTACACTGATATCACATTGGTGGACAGAAATGTGCCATTCTGATTTCATAAATGTATATAGTAAATATGACAGGGGTAGAATTCCCATATAGACTTTGCTTTATTAGGTTTGATTACAGTGCAACTCAGGAGCCACTTTTGTTGCTCTAGCTCATATTGATTTCTCATCTTTCTAATAGCACCATATAGCAGTATTAGACCCAAAATAAACCCCTGTTTAAATTTTCATTATCAAGCACATATAAATGGTAAAAATATAGCATATATTCAGTGGGTGGCTGGTATAGTTAAAGCTATTTGCAAACAGGTTTTTATAATATAAAAATAATAAAGCAAAACTAAACACAAAGCACACAGGAAGAGGGGACTATCAAAAATAAAACAGGAAATGACCAAACATGAAATAGCAACAAGACATCACAAAAGATGGGACAACAGAGACTGATAACAGAGGGAATCTAGACACGTGAGACCACAGGAAAGATGCAGACGTAACACCACAGGGGAGAGAAGACCAAGCTAAACTCAAACTATAGCTAACTGAGAATCTACATCCGAGATGCCCAAATCCAGGCCTCGAGGGCCAGTGTCCTGCAGCTTTTGGATGCAACCCTGCTGCAACGCACCTGAATCAAATGGCTGAATCACTTCCTCAGTGTGCAGTTACGTTCTCCACAGTCCTGCTAATGACTTAATTGTTTGACTCGGGTGTGTTGAAGCAGGGTTGCATCCATAAGCTGCAGTACACGGACCCCCGAGGCCTGGGTTTGGGCATCCCTGATCTACATGAAAAGGAAACTAATAACATAATCAAAGATATAACAAAACCTATCAAAGAACATAATGACATTATTATCTTATTGTCTTACCAGAACACTTCACTCTGCAGGGTTACTTGGGAGGCAGAGCCTTTAGCTTTCAGGCCCCTCCTCTGTGGAACCAGCTCCCAGTTTGGATTCAGGCGTAAAACTTGACCCTGAACCATTCTTTAGTTAATGGCTAAAATCAGCTTAGGCTGCTGGGGGCTTCCCATGATACACTCGACACTTCTTTTTCACTCATGTCTTTTCACTGTGTATTATAAACATTTTGCATTTAATCATTAGTAATTAATAATCTCTGGTTCTCTTGCACAGTGTGCTTTTTGTCCTGACTCTCTCTTTCCCATCACCCCTCCCTCACCCTGGTTCTGTGGGAGGTTTCTTCCCATTGTCTGGTTTTCTTTCTAATATTGTAGGGTCTTTACCTTACAAAGTAACCCACCTTGAGGTCAATCTGTATGGAAAAACTGAATTTAAATTTATTTATTTCTTTTGCATTAGATCACATAATGAATTGTAATTTATATTTTGGCTGATGTGTCCATGAGTCTTATAGTCCGTCCAGGAGAATTAATACACTTCTGGATGGACTATAAGAAGTTGTTTGGTTGGATGTAACAGCTGAATGATTTCTTGAAGGACACATTTTAAAGCCAATCACTACCTCCATCTGTTATATTATCAACAACATCAAGCGAGAATTTCTGCAACTGCAGACTCTGACGACAGCTCAGTGACAGAGAAAGATGAGGAGAGATTTTATCAGTAACAAGGTGTGGGCAACAGCCAAAACATGACAGGCTGTTGGCATGTACACCTGTTTTTTCTCACTTAGTTGGCATGTTTGAAGAAATGGGTGTTTAGTTCACATCTGATGTCCGATAGCTGAATCATTACCAAGTGACAGGGGAAGCTCCAAAGTAGAGCTTGCATACTCACAGAGTTTGAGGAAAGGAGCTGTTTTCCCCCAAGCTTGCTCTGCTCGTGCAAGATTCATGTTGTGGTGGCAAACACACCATCACCGTGGGGATGGTTGTGGCTAATGTGAAAAAAATATTGCAATATCCTGAAAAAAGTGGGAAAATTTTTGATTTCAGAAAACTGCAGTGACCAGAGACCACAGAAAGTGAATGACATGTTGTAACTTCAACATAACATAACTCCTGGTGCCGGGTAGTGGGACAAAGTTTTCTCAAATTCCATCAGATTTTTCTAATTATGAGCAAGATTTGACCAAATAAGAATTTCAGAGATCCTGGTGACCTGAGTATCCTCACTGTGAGGAAAAGACTGAGCATCGTTCCTTCAGTATGGCAGCGTCTGTGGTCACACCAGTCACACTTGATTTCACTTGTCATTATGTTTGAAAAAATGCGACTAAAGCTTCCCAACAAGCCTTGAACCCATAACGCATAACACAGACAGCAGTAGTTTCACTCACTTGTGCACAGTTTGCGGAGAAGATACAAACTACTTCAAACCAACTCCGCTTGTTGATGTTGTGTGAAATGAATCGAACTTGCTGGCTCTTTGCTGTGAGGTTCCTCCACACCATGTTAGCTATTCCAGAGCAACGCAGAATATGAACAGACTGGATCTCGTATTGTTTTATTATTGGAACGATACCCAATCCAAATATTCTATCGTGTATAACTTCTTAATCGAGCTTCCTTTATCATTCCCTGCCTGTCATACATTCAGATGGTCTTCTCATTGTTGCCCACTTTCACTTCTTAAGCCCTAATGAGGGCATCCTGATACAGTAGGCATGTTACCGCTTCTGTACCGGTGAGCCGGCCACGCACCTCTTGCGTCTGAGTGATGAGTTTCATCATCAGATGGTGCAAATTTTTTGTGATCACATGAATGCATCACAGAGACTTTACCAGCTACACACACTGAATATAATCACTGCTTAATAATGGACCCACCAGCCACACTGTATGTATGAGTGTTTTATCTGTTTCAGACCAGAGTTTGGAGGCCGCTTTGTGTGTACCACTGAATAAAGAATGACCTACAGGCTTTTATTCCGCACGTCCCTGGCATGCATTTAACATGGATGTGTATACACACACGTGTGTGTGTGTGAGTGAGTGTGGCTGTCTTTGTGGGGTTAAATCCTGTTAAAATGCAAAAAGTCCTCACTGCAGTTTTTTCTGGTTTTAAGTGATTGCTGTCTGCTGCACATTTGAAATTGACTCCATTTTCAATCCAATCTGAGCCATCTTATTGTGGATTTCACACTTTCCTGCCACACTACGACACAATAGATATGGTTTGGTTCCTGTAGCAACAAGCCTGTCAGTCAAGGTCATCCATGACGGAGAGAAAAGAGAAAAGATGGGGAGGTGGGGGATTGGGGTGGTGGTGGTGAGCCTGAGTGAGAATCCTAACAAAGAAAAACTCTGTGCTGTCTGATGATGTGTATTTTGTAGCATGATGAAGCATGACATGATTTGGGAGGCAGCTGCTCCTCTGTGGGCACTCGTGGGACTGATGGATTCAGGAAACGGGTTCACTCAAAAATACACTTTGAGACTCACATTGCTCCTTCACTTCTTCTATAAGCATTTCTGTTTGAAATGATCACTACTAAGTATATATTGAGCACCCATTGCTGTGGCTGCATTATATCCATGCATTCATCTGTCTTCATCTAGTGGCTGCTCAGAGAAATGACATTGTCAGACAAAAAAAAAAACTGAAGCAAGGTGTTACTGCACTACTGTAGCTGTGTTCTAGTGATCACTGCATCTACCATGTTTTGCTTCATCTGTATTGGATCCCAACTTTAAAGACGATACGCAGTGATGAGCTGAAATATTAATAACACAAATGTTACATTGCCAACTTCCCCAGGCCCTGGACTGTAAAGACCTCGAAAGGTCCTCCTGTAGAATGTGATCCCAAGATATTAGCAATAGATCCTTAAGTTCTGTAAGCTGGACGATAGTCCTGTCAGGCTTCTCCCAGCAGTTACTCTGTCACCCTGTGGCCTGTTCGTAGCTTCAGCCCTCCTTGGACCTGCTGTTGGCAGGTACTAATGGGGATAACGGTACACAAAATTCACAGTTTGGTAAATAAATACATAAATTAACATTTCAAAAACATTACAGTCCAAAGAAAGTGTTCTTTAATTCTGTAGCAGTTTATCATTGCTAGTATGGCTCCCTGCCCTTGGAGAGCACATGGAGAGCAGCAACAAGACTCATGTACCATGCAGAGTAGGTGCCAGTGACAACAAATGGGCTGCTGATTGTACTGCATCAGCACTGGCACTGCAGTGGTAGTAAACAGGTATAAATTACTTCCTGATAACAGGAAATGAGGTGGCCATACAGGATCACAGCAGGGAGATGTTTACATGTTAATAGTTTCTGATTTTACCAAGATTACCCTGGTAAAATTATCTTAAAAATGATAAAGATAAATGATTTTCTAACATTATATCTTTCTCTGCTTTGTTTCCAAATGGCGCCATTCACCTGCTCATTGTGTTATGAGGACATGAGTATGTACAAAAAATAAATGTGACTATAGGTATGGTCTCAACCCCTTCTATGGAATATATTATGAAAAATTGCTAAGAGGGAAAAAAGGGATTCCTCTTCATTCTGGAGCGTCTCACAAGCGCTGCCTGTGAAACTCCAGATTAGCTCTCCAGTGCTTTCTTCAGATCTTACAAATTAAAAGCCTGCTTCTTGACAGTAGATTGTGCTGTTTAAGCTGCAGGGAAGCCTGAAGGCTTTAAAACAAACTCTGAAATGTTCTGTTTAATATCCAGATTAATGGTGAATAAAAACAAGGGAAATCATAGACTGGTGAGCGTGGCATGGCTCTGTTGCCTGGGAAGCAGGTTACTTTTGCAATCATCACAAAGGAATAGAAAGATTGGTTACTTTAATAATAGTACTTTAATAATTGTAAATGATGAGCATCAGACACATGTACAGTAGGGTATTAATCAGGAGTTGTGATCAATATTCTAAATGGGTTAGTATTACTGGATAAATGCAATTTGTGCAGCATGATCACATTATATATTCATTATTTTATCCTTGTGACATATGTCAGTAATTTATTATTAATAAAGCTTTTATTAGAGAACAGTCATATTTGTTATGCAAACCTGTATCCATATTTATGGGCTGTTCATATGCACTGCAGTACCACAGTATTAAAGCACAGCACATATTGTATAAGCAATCTCTGTGACTCTGTACGAAAATAGTCTATTTATCAAAGACCTGCACCAGAGGGTATGAATAAAATAGGCTGAACTGTCAGGTGTTCTTTGAAATAACTTTGATGCCATTTAGGAACTGATAAATTCACTATAAGCTGCATCAACTGCTTAAGTAACATCCAGTCAGCTACTGTTGTTTGACAAAACTCAGTCAGAACTGCTCCCTGCTCCCACAGTCGCTATATATATAAATGCAGTTCAGGAGGAACAGCACAGATGTGGTGGGCTTGGTATAGCTCTTTATACGCAGTAGGTAAAGACTAACAAAAAAAAGAGAGCAGACAATTAATTCCTCTCTTTTCTGTGGTTAATGTTGTCATTCATTGCAACGGATGATGTAGTCAACATGGAATCTGGTTTCAGAATTGATCCCAGTACGGAAACAGCATCAGTGAAGGTTACAAATGATCTTAGGGAGGCAGTGGCGCTGTAGGTGGGCGCTTGCCTTGCAAGTTCGAGTCCCCATCTGAGCACATGCTGTCGTGTGTCCCTGGGCAAGACACTTAACCCCTCGTTGCCTAGTGTGAATGTGGTTGTGTCATTGGTGACGGTGGTGGTCAGAGGCGCAAACTGGCAGCCACGCTTCTGTCAGACTGCCCCAGGGCAGCTGTGGCTACATTAGTAGCTTACCACCAGCAAGTATGATTGAGGTGTGAATGAATAGTGCATAAAATTGTAAAGCGTCTTTGAGTGTCTAGAAAAGCGCTATATAAGACTAATGCATTATTATTATTATTATTATGATTATTATCTTCTCATGGCCTCTGACATTGGACTCGTCTCTGTGCTTGTCCTGTTGGACCTCAGTGCAGCTTTGATACTGTTGACCATGATTATTACAGAGATTAGAGCATGCTATCGGTAGGTATTAAAGGTGCTGCCCTGCAGTGGTTTGAATCGTGCTTACTGGACGAGGCTGCCTTGTCCTGTGGTGTGCCACAGGGATCAGCTTTAGGACCCATGTTGCCTCTTGGCTCTATCAAAAGGCTTTTTTTACAGTCAAGGAAAGTGGCATTATTCCATAATGAGGTCTAGATTATGATTAGGGAAGATATCTGGGTGTAAGGGTGAATGCTTTGGGCTGACGAAGAACCTTGGCTTCTTATTTCATTTGAGGCGTTGTGGGCCAGTAATGGAGACAGCTCATCTTTGCTGTCTTTACCTGGCTTAGCTCAGATTCTCTCAAACACACACAGACATCTGAATCACAGTACTTTCAGCTGCTACAGTAGCTGCTGCTGCTGCTTTAGATACTGTTTGCTTCCTCATACTCCTCTGGGCTGTACCATCTCAGAGCAGAGCGGGGGTCCTCGAGGGTTTCAGGATGTCCTTGCAGTCAGCCTTTTTCTCTTCCATCTGCTGCATCACTCCTATTTCTGACAAATGTCTCCACTCCACCACCTCGACCATCATCACCTCCTTGTCCCTTATGAGCCACGAGCTTGCAGTCTCTAAGGGCACTCGGCCAGAAACAACACATCCTCCTAATACCCTCCACTGTGTCTAATTTCACTCCCCCCTCTGCTTATAGTACAATCTCATCATTTCCAGCTTGCAAAGGGAGCGGAAGAGAGGGAAGAGAGAGAGAGGGTGAGTGAGAGAGAAGGAGGGAGGGAGGGAGGGCGATGTTTTGAGCTGGTTTGCAGGAAGAGTGGTTGGCCTGAATGCGTTCTGTCTGCTCTTCAGAGGCATCCAGGTGAGCTGTTTCCTCCTGGAAGGTAAGAGGAAGACTGAGATTGGCGCTTGTTTTGTCCTGCATCCCTTGTCATCACCCCCACCCCGCCTCCTCCTCCTCCTTTCTTCCCGTGCCTCAGCTGCATCCCTTCTGTTCGTTTGTGTGTAGATGAGCATGAATAGTATTCCCCAGACACACCACACATACACACGTAGTACTGTACAATGGACAGATGTGCAAGGGCATCAGCATATGTGCATGTGCATTCATGGGCGATGGATTTGATTTATGTGTGGGCATAGTGTGTTTTGTTGGGGAGGGAGTAATGATACGTTGTCATACTAGCATGCATGACAGCTTGAAAGTAGTCCACCTGAGTAACAGTTCGTCTCAGTGAGGAAGATGTGTTGAGGGACTCTGGGGATAGAGAGGAAGTGAGAGAAGACAGTGCGTGTCTGTGTCAGTGTGTGTCTGCAGTTTTTGCAACAAAGTCAAATCTTAACGTCAGTACTGTCAGCCCCCCCCCCCCCTCCCCCCCCCCCCCCCTCCCCCCCCCCCCCCCCCCACCCCTCCCCCCCCCTCCCCACCA
>VOQJ01010731.1:16333-31407 GCA_015052665.1 Apistogramma diplotaenia
TTTGTTGGTGTGTTTGCTTTTTTCCCCAACAAAAAACCTTTACCTCCCCACCCCCCCCCCCCCCGCCCCCCCCCCCCTTCCTTTCCTTCACACCCCCCCAGCGTGCTAATAGGTAGCATTTCCGTTGTGGTGGTGAAATGGGTGCTGATGTGGATGTGTACTGGTCTAATGGACGGGATATTCCACTGCAGCATTTTTCTGCTCATTCTACAATATGCCGTCCCACTTTGGACAAATTTGCAACACGCTCGTCTTTTTCCGAGCCCAGAGGGATGGAAGGTGGGCATTGTGGGGAGGAGGAGAGAAAGGGAGAGAGACAGGGACAGGCCATTTACCATCTGTGGTAGCGTCTCATGGATGTTTAGCGAGCCTTTCTGCAGGGCCATATGCAGCTCCTTGGGAAGACAGCAGGCCAAGCTGTTAGGAAGAAGAGAGAATAAGGAAGGAGGGCTGAAACAGGAGTGTCAGGGTGTAATGTGTTTGAGAGCATAAGTGTTGGGATAAAGAGCCAAATTTAGAGTAGTGTCCTCTTAATGGAGAAGCTTGAAAGGCTGTTCTTTCTGCAGTCAGTGGAAGACATAGAGGCAAACTTGCTTTCCTCTGTGTTTAGACATCTGAAGGCTTATCTAGCTTTGCAGCTTTTGCCCACAGTTTTCACTTCATTTACTGTTGTCAGCACCACATGGACTGCTGAGTTGTACAACTTAACAGTCCTTCCTATGTGAGTACATATACACATATCTGCTACAGTAATTAGTGTGAACAGACTAAATTAACTCAACAAAACTGATACAAAACTTTTTGAATGACTTGTACCACACAGTGGATCATGCTACACATAATTCGATGAAAATGCTCAAAAAATATTCCACAGAAACTCAAACAGAGTCTAGAGGTCCAGTTAAGGCTTAAATGAGTGAGGTCAGGCCTAACAGACAGCGTTTGGCCACAGCTACCTATGTGAGAACATGTCACTCAGAACACAGAGAAAGTCTTTTTTGTACCAGGCTGTTTTACTGCTGTAAATCTGGACCTTTTAAGACCGATGGGTCTGACTTGGTTTTGGAGCCAGACCCAAGACCTGATTTAGAGTTCTGCAATGAATCACTGTAGAGCTACGATGTAGAAAAGGCAGGTGGTCGACATCATTGCTGGCATTCACGTTTGTGCTGCTGCATTATGTGTTGATCACTGTTGATCAAGTCCCAGTGTTTTATATGCAGTGGAAACTATGTGGTGCCTTTGCATTGGTTTAATTTTTTAGACACAGAGTTGCTTGCGCCACCCAAAAAGATGCTATTTAGATCCCCTCTCCCTCTCTCCTAGAACTCCATTTCAACTTGATAGATTTATCAAACAGGAATAAGGGCACATACTTTCAGGCTGCCTACTTTCACCCTCCTTCAAGTCAGCAATGGATCTGATTTGTGTGCAGAGTTTAGTGTGTGTATTGAGTAGCCTATATCTGCAGTTTTCTGTAGGCCACATTAGGCCTTGACTGACAGCTCTGACTCAGCGTGAGTCTGCCTGCCTAAAGTCACAGGTCCATGCATCAGGTTTGTTGTGATTTTTCAAAACAAATCTTGGTGTAACCCACGTGGAGCCCATCCCATAACCTTTGAGACAGATCTGGACCACAAATCATTTGCCAGTTTTGCTACTGAGGCGTGTGCGTCCAAAGTAACCCAAATTACGATTGTGTCTCTTCTATCTGGACTGGACTTTTGCTGTTAGAAGTGGCTGTGATTGTCACATTGTCTATATCGAAGAAAAAGGTTCCACTGTCAAAGGTGTTAGAGTAGGAAACTCTTTGGGTGACTCGAACTGAGGCCATTGCCATTATGACTGGATGAACTTTTACCATTTAACTATAAAATCTGTTGGTTCTCTATTGAAATCAGTTGTGATGAACGTATCTCCTGCTCTCTCTTAACTGCTTAACTTGTCATCCTAATAAAAATATGATGAGAACTTTTGAATTCTAAAACCATTTTAACAACTCTGTGAGACTTACACTTTCGTTTGGTTGTCAAGTTATGGTTCCCATTGGCTAACAAAGTCTCCTGCTCTACTTAAATTGGAAACTGTTGGTCCAATGTGCAGTTCCACATGTTGGACATTGGCCAAACACAAACTCTGTGGCTGTGACGACTTGTGTACAGCTCCAATACCAGAATAAGCATCACTGTGTGCCTCAAGTAACACGATTTGGAATGGTCATTTATTGTAGTGTTTATTGATGTTAAAAGGTTGTGGAGTCAAGACTTCTTAGACAAACAATACATCTTGTCTGATCACAGCTTTGATATGACCGTATCGCCTAATGTTACACTATCTACACTGAAGAAATTCATCAGATGTGAAGCTGCCAAGCTCAGGCAGTTGCAGTGGATATTTCCCTGACTAAAATCCTATTGTGAGAGATGAGCTGTGGGAGGAGGACTGGCTTTGTGAGACTGAAAACAAGCACAACGACACATAGCTTCCGAGCAAAAGCTGTCTTACCCTGTGTTTGTACCACCGCTTTGTCTTAACCTTGTCCTCCATGTTATGCACCCTGTAAGACAAGTTTTTGTTTGTCCAGATTTGTAGGGATTGCCATCAATACCTGTGTATCAAATAAATCCAGAGCATCATTGCTAGCTGTGTCAGCTCCTGCCTAGAAATTCTTACTTCAGTGGAAGACGTGCACCTAGACAGGCCTCTGACAGCAAACAATGCTTTTATTCAGATGCAAATCCCTGGAGATGGAGTCAGTGGCCCGTGGTGTGATTCATATCAAGTGGCTACAAAGTGAACGTGTTTGCTTAAGTGGCACTCGTGCTAATGAGTCAACAGTAGATGCCCAATTAGACCTGAAATCTGCGTCCAGTATTGCTGTTTTGTTATGCTGATTACATGTGAATTGTTACTGAGACATAAAACTGTGATTTAAATACTTGTTTCACCCAAAGAGCCACACAAGCACAGCATGTTAGGGGTTAATGAAAGGTATTTTTAACATTGTTGAGTGTGTCTGCCACCCAGACACACTCAACAACATAACTCAACAACAGCTGAATGAAGTGACATGGAAGTTTATCCAATGGCTTACTACACATTTTTAGGTATGCAGCTTTAATCATCACTGTGTTTTGCTGGGGGTTGGTGGGGGTGGGGGGTGGGTGGGTAGCGAGCCAGTCAAAAGGAAGTTAAAACTGCTTGTTTCTGCCCAGCGGTTCTGCAGCTTGGCTCATGATAAGGATTATTTTGTGATTCATACAAAGCTACTGTACTAGAGTCCAAGAATAAAAGTAATGAAGCTATGGAGCTGGATGATAGTCTCTTTGAACCATGGTATACAACGTGAATCTTTGGAGAACAAACAAGATGCCATGAGTGTCATTGGTCATTAGAGGGTTATTGTACTTGGGGTGTACAAGTTAGCCACTGTAAGCATTGTGATAACAGTAATGTAACAGATGCTGCAGTAGTGCACTTTTAAAAAGCTATAAAATTACTGACAAACTGGCACCTTTATTTGTACAGTATACAGTGCATACATGGGCAGAAAGATGACCAACAATAGTCTGTCAGTTAGTTAACTCTAGTTCAGCTAGTTCAGTACTAAGAATTCTTCGAACCACCAGGCGAGCACATGGGCCTCCCACACGGCATCATATCAGACTTAAGTGGTGAAAACTTACTGTGATGGCTTTGCAGCATAATGGTGTATCCAGAAGCTGTAATGAATCCTCAGAGCAGCTCTCGTCTTCAGGGAGACACAATGAGAAAATTGCCACCAGCACTTTAGCATTATAACAAAGAGAAACGTTGCTCTACTCATTAGAGTGTTTTTATTCTAATGCTGCACTCTTGGCTCGGCTTTCACAGCTTTATATGACAGTGTTTGATGATGAGCAAGGGCAGAGGCTGTCAGGGCTCGGTATGGAGAGAAGTCAGGTGGGGTTGGAGGCTGTGGTAAGGAGCTGGCTACGTCACTGCTGTTCTCTTGAGTTACTGAGCACCCTCCTGAAGCTGGAACAGCTGGGAAGTGAGCCAATTTAGTCATTTATGTCTCTGCACTTTCCATTCTCCAGCATCCCAATCAGAGGCAGTGACTGGCTATACTAATAAGAAGGTAGAAGGCCTCGCTGAGTCACTAACTGGCCAGAACACTTCCTCCTCCAGGAATGTAGCTGAACCTCAGAGGCCTCCATCATTCAAAGAGAAAAGGCCGGTTGCCACTGGTCAGTCTGCGATAGTGGCGCACACTTGTGCCATTTGAAAGCCATTTTAAAAAGTGAGGTGGTGATAAACACATAAAATGGTGGCCGAAGCCAAAATGACATCACATTAAGTCTGTGTTTTTGCAAATGCAAGTAGCAATTCTGTTCTTTCTGTAATAATTTCTGTTGTATTCTTAATTGTATAACATCAATACATGAGAAAAGTAGCAGCGTTGCAGAAAGCTGGTTTGTTCCCCTGATGTGAGGGAAACTCTGGGTTTCAGTTTCACAAACAGAGCTAACGTTATGTGTCGGTCAGTCACTGAGGTCACAGCCCTGAATCTCATTTAGTGAGTCAGTGTCAAAGCACATGTCACAGAAGGCAACTGTGTCTTAACATTCAAATGTTACCACTGTGGCCTCACCATTCGACCTTTGTCTTTGGAGTTTGGCTGGTTCTCCCTGTGTCTGCGTGGGTTCTCTCCGGGTTCTCCGGTTTCAGTCCACAGACTTGTAGTTAGCGGGGTTAGGCTAACTGGTGATTGTGAATTGCTCATAGGTGTGACTGTGAGTGTCTGTCTCTCTGTTAGCCCTGTGACAGACTGGCAACTTGCACAGGTGTAGCCTGCCTCTCACCCTAAGGCAGCTGGGATAAGCTCCAGCCCCCCTGCCACCCTGAATTGGAGGGCCATCGCCCAATCAGCTCAAAGGCATTAAAACAGTGCCAAGCTGTTAGGGCCAAATTTTAGCTGTGAACTCATACTGACCCAGCAGTGAAAACAGACAAAGGGACTGTGAGTGGTTAAAAGCATCATAAATGTACATCTTCATGAACATGTTACTGTTGCCACCACTGAAATTGCCTGCAGAATCACTGCTCATACAGATGGAATCACATTAAAGTGAAAGCAAACTACATATAGCTTCCCACTATTGATATCTAGTATCCCATTACTTACATTAGTTTGCCAGACTAGTCTTCATCTAGTCACCTTCAAGTTCATGAATTCAGAATATAATAAGAAAAGTGAGAAAAATCTCACTTTTACTGTCCATAGACCATGTGGAATCCCCTCATTCCTGCAGCTACTGCTGTATTATCCTGCTTCCCCTGAACCTCATCTCTGATCTCAGGTCTCGTCCTGGCTGCTTCAGCTTTTAGAGCAGGAGATTTCCAAATATGAATCCCTTAAATGTAACTCATTCCTTCCTATAATGTCTCGGTCACTTTGCTATCCGAGTACAGACACATTACAGATACCCTCACCACAGATGGAGGACGGCCAGAGTTTTTGAGGTGATTCAGGGGTGAAAACATAAAATACAGCAGCTGTCTGTATCAGTTTTTTATTTCTTTGTTTATTGCTAAGTGTCAATATTTTCCAAATATGTTAAGGTACATGGACTAGTTGATAATAGCGCTTTTCTACTCTAGCTGAGCACTCAAAGCCCTTTATACATGTTTGCATTCACACAAGCACTTCCTTCAACAGCTAAGTGCTCATTATCTAACACACATTCATACTCAGGGGTTCAGCATCTTACCCAGGGATACGTTGGCATGCAGACTGGAGCAGCCAGGAATCGAACCACCAACCTTCCGATTAGTAGATGACCTGCTCTCCCTGAGCCACAGTCACAGCCACGTTAAAACAGTCTGTAAAAAAAACCAAAAACCTTTTTTAGGCCGTCTGGCTGCAGCCGTTATGGGTTACAATCTAATCATAATATTTTTGATCTCTCTTGCATGTCTGAAGCACGTTTGTCCTACAGCGGCCACCGTAGCTAGTATCATTAAGGGGTGAGAAAACAGGCTCAGTTGATTGTAATCTGCTCAAATCTAGAGGTGAAAATGTTACACACTGTAACGTTAACGTCTCTTTGAGCAGTGATGCCATGAAATCTGTAGCGATGCATGTTTTCACATCTTTAACCAGGCCAAACACTCGGCAGCAGTTTCATTCTTCATGGGCCTCGAGTCCGATAGTCCAACTCTGAATACAGTTAATTCATTGCTGCTTTTCATTCCTCTGCTGTGAAGAATGTGTTAAAGCAGCGAGTTCACACTGACTCATCGCCCCTGACAGAGGTAGTAAATATATCCTTTGATTTTTATCCCTTTGGCTTCCTGGGCTTCACAATATATTTTCGTGCCCGTTTCTTCCCAGCCGCCTCTTCTAGCACTCCTGGGCCAGTACCAAGGCGAGCGAGGCAAGAGCCAAGAGACACGCGGCCCCGTGTGCCTGCTGCAGGGCTCCTCGTGGCTGGGATGCTCCTGACCGGTGCCTACATTTAACATGGCTCACTCGTAGGAGCTCAAGAACTGTAATTTTTGGTTCTTCTGCATGGCCTTCATTTTCCAACCATCGATGATGCTACTTATTTGCACTAAAGCAAACGTGCCTTGGGTTACACCCACTCTAATGAACGTTGGCTTCAAGAAAGTTTTGTTAATTAATCAAAGAATTAGAAAATTAGATCTGAACATTAAATTTCACCTCTTCTTTTACATGTACCTGATAGCTGTTTTAAAGTTATCGTCCTATAACGTAAACTCAGTTAAGGAGTAACTTAACTCAGGCACTCAGCGTGTCTGTGGAAGGATGTCACTGTCTTGTACTGTGGAATCTCGAGATGTCAGAGCCTGTTGAAGTTGGTCACAAGGAAATGAAGATATCAGACCTGTAAATACTTTCTGCTGTGGTTATGTGGGTACGTAACGCTGCAACAACAAGTCTCTATCTAGGCCATAATTTGTCTGCTGGGACATTTTATTCCACCACATATGATAATTAAGATGTTCATCCACAATTTCCTACGGCTGGCATTCAAAATGATGAAGACCCACAGCAGCATACTGTAATAACAAATCCATTTGAATGTTTCATTTTGCTGATGTATTTAATGAGTGCCAGCCGAACTCAGGGATACTGGAAACTAGGTGTGTGTGCCAAGAAGGAAATTACAAAATTTCATAATGAAATAACTTCTGTAATAGACCAAAACTTCCATTTCCATGCATACTTGCACAGAGACAACAGTCTCATCAGTCAAGGTTAACCCTAAAAGTCAAGCTATGGGCCTGAGCACATGAGCATTGCCTGACTTTGTCTTTGCAAAGCGTGTGCAGGCCCTTGTTGAATAAGTGATGAAAAGGTAGCAGCTCCTTTCAGACATCCTTGCTCATGAAGAATCAAAGTAGTTGCTGAAGAACAAAAGAGAAGCATTTAAGAGAGAGGTTGTTTTAGAGGACTGTTGTTTAGTGATTTATTGTGTATGTGGTTGATGTGTAGAAAACTCTACTCTGGAGGGAGATAATGAGTGAAAAAAATCTAAAAAAGCTTCATTATTGATGGTTAATAACTATTAACTGACCTTTTTTCCCACTCAGTCTGTTTTCTTGAATGCTGCCAAAGCCTACTGAGGCATGAGTGGTCTATACCATCAAACTGCAGGCTCTGTTTCTAACATTTAACAGAGTCAGTACCAGAGCTGTTAAAATCGGATAGCTACTCATGCTACTCAACAAAGTCTACCCCAGATTTCAATTTGCTGTGAAATACAGCCAGAGGCCAGGTGAGGCAGGCTCCAGCTGCACTTGTAAATGGTCCGAGATGCACAGACAAGACTCTAACACAAGTGTCAACACTCTGATATGTCAGTTTAACCTTCAGTCAAATCTGTGTCTGCTAAACTGCCATTCTTTACTGTGTTGGTCCTTTCGGTGCACTCATCTGCAGTTTAAATCTCTGTCAGAATGCCCTCCTCACCCAGGCATCATAGAAAAGCTGCTGTGTTTGAGGAAGCACCAGCTATATTTAGACACACACAGACTTCTCTCTGTGCCATTGAAGAACAATGAAACAAAGGCTTGTGCTCTGCAGACAGTGTGGATGGGAGGAGGATGAGGGTTTTTTTCCAGTCTCTCCTCCGGTGTATCATCTTGAGCCTGGAATGATGAGCTCAGGCAAGCCGATAGCCCTGCTTTGTCTCTCCAGAATGAAAATGCAGTCATGCTTTGGATTGAGCCTCGAATGCGGCCAAGCTAACGTGGCTGATAGCCTTGAGTTAGCAGAGCGCCCATGTAGCCTTTATGGCTTATGCTACTTTTATGGCCTCTGTGCTTCTTGTCATCGTTCAAGCTAATGTCATCAGTAACTCTCATCTGGAGACGGTTGCATTAGTGTGGGCCTGCCTTTGTTCCGGCCCTGGATTTTCATTACCATATGACAACACTATGATAAGATGAATCTTCAGTGATCCCTGTGGGGCAAACGGGTCAATGCAGCAGTACAGGATAAATTATAGATAGGAAAACAATGTATTTGTTTATGTGTGTACATGTGTGTGTTGGTATATCAGACTGTTGGTGGTGGTGGTGGAGGGTAGTAGTGATTAAAGAGGCTGTCCTTCAACAAGAATCAATATGATGTAATTGTATCCAAAGTGGGGTTTTCCTGTCTTGGTGGGGCATTTCCATCCTGGCAGCAGAGGAAAGCCAGATGTAGCAAGATATCTACACATAACCAGTGAGTCTGGATGGACAATATGTTGCACACCATATTTCCGTAATGCTTCATATTTTTTAAGGAGAACTCCACAGTGAATATTCGCCCTGTTGGCTGTTTGCACTCCCAGAGGACATGAAGAAACCTCAGGATTCAGTTTGAGTCATGTCTTTGGCCGTCTGACAATTCTTTCTCCAGCACTCTTTGTTTAGCTCTGTTCTCATTGCCAACTCGTGAGATAAATATCTCTTTGGCTGCTAAGTCTCGTCTATATCCACTGACAAGTCACTAACTGCCTGCTGTTTGTTACTGAGCAGGTAGTGTGTAGTTGCTGGAAGCAGCTGCCTATAGCATGCAGAAATAAGACTGTGAGAGTGATGAGACTCATCTCAAAGTTTGATTACCATCTCACCACAAGAGCCTCAGGTTTAGTCAGTATAATTTGGGTATACATATCTCAGAGCTGTTTGAAATTTGCATCACATAATCAACTCTGACAGGTTCTTCCATTTGTCTTCCTTCATTCAATCACCCCTAAATGAAAATGTTAGAAAACAGTGTAAAATGCCTGAAGTTATTATCTTCAGCCAAGACCTCCAAAATATAGATTTTTTTTACCAACAGAAAAAATGTGACTATAAAATATTCACATTAGAAAAGCTTGTACTTGTAAATATTTTGAGGCTTTTTTGCTTGTCCGAGCCCGCATGCAGGCCACTTTGACACCCTCTATGCGATAGGGACATACCATTAAAATATACCTGCTCTGTCACCTTACTGTAAGCTGTCTGTTTTCATGATGCTCTGCTGAAAGGCTTTAGTGGCAGCATTGATGCACCCTGTCACGATATATGGAGGGATAAAACTGTGTTTCTTGGCACAATATTTCATTTTCTTTAAATTTAGGAGTAGGCAATAAAACATACTCGTTAAGGTTTGGACATGTAGTGTACTTTTTTTCAAAGTTCAATTTTTTTGGTTGCCAAAAGTTAAGAATCTTGGCACATAAAGTTGTGCTGAATGTAAATGTCACTTTAACTCTAGCTGAGCACTCAAAGCACTTTAAACAACACGTTTGCATTTAGCCATTCAAACACCCTTCAAAGTGCTTTCTATCTAACATTCACTCACATCATGTGTGCTGGGATACAGGCCGGAACTGAACCACCAACATTTTTGGAAGTTAGTTTAGTTAGTAGATGACCTGCTCTACGACACAGACAGCCCTCATGTAAAGACTGGACTTTTGTGCCCATTTCCACAAATAAATAGATTGCTTTTGACTGTTTCGAGCTTTGCCATGACACTGGGCTGCCCCAAGGTTCAAACGTGTGGTAGAAGCCCCTGAACTAGACGGGTCTACTACAAAGCAAGAGTCATTTGTTAGCGAGCTATGTCAAGCTAAAAGTTTTCTGTGCCGTCTCTTTATGTTTGGATAAATCACTGTGGTAACTTATGCTGAACACATGACCTGGATGGGTTTCTTTTAAATTACGTTGAATTGCCACGTTTTCACTTTCCAATGTCAAGCCAGCTAATGCAAAGAAAGCCTGGCTTGTGTTAACACATCAGTGCCCATGCTTTTGGTACAAGATTACACTAAAGACTGCGTAACTGTTAAATCTGATGCAGTTTGCCTCTGAAACACAGCTTGGAGGGAGTTCTAAGCCATGAAGTGGCTTTTGTATGTTTCCCATTATTTTATTATTTTAATTTCAGTTCTTTGTTTCTGAGGAAGGTAACAGGGTTCTAGCCAGTGTTTGATTGCCTGGCGCTGTGCCACACTGAGAACTTCACCGGTTTGCTCTCAGAACTGATCGATATCGCCACAATTACAGAGCACAGCCCCCCGCCCCACCCGGCTAGAACCCTGGGTGAAAAGCCTGTTATTAGATGAAGCTGGAGATAAAATAGGTTTAAGATTTTTAGCAGATCAAAGCTGCCTAATGCTCGACCTTGATGGCTGATATTCTCAGTGATGGATCTTGAGCAGAGCACATTCATGTGTAATAGCTCCATGAGTTTTGGATCCACGCTGCTTCTCAGTAGTTCTAGAAGGGACACATGCTACTGCTGACAGCCAGCACATTTTAGGCTTCTCATTTACCCACGCAGCTTTTCATTTGGGCTTCTAGATGTGAAGTTTGATGGGGATTCAGTGCTGAACATTCATTAATTTCCTAATCCATCTAAATATCTATTTTAGGGTCATGACTGCAATTAAACAGGAAAGCAGCCTGCATAATCTCTTCCTGCCCAGCACATGGCTACTCTATTCTTTAGGTATTATTCTACTGACAGTCTGTAGCATAGTGACTGAGATTAATTCGTATTCAAAAGATAATATGAGTGATTTTTGCAGTGAATACGTTGTGGAGATGAGTTCCGTGTGTTCAGAAAGGTTGCTGTGACTGCACATTAGTGTGGTTCATGGCACCAGTGACACACAGGCTAACAGGAGTATTCCAGTCTGCTAATGAAGCAACCTTTCACACATCCAAACATAATCTGTTTCCTTCCAACAGGCATGATTCTTTTAATCATTTCCATCTGACATGTTTGATCACCAGCAGTGGAAGAGTTATTCAGACCCATTACATAAGTGAATAGTTTGGCCATCATAATAAAGTAAAAACAAAAAACATTGCTGCAGCAACGGGAGCTGTAATGATTAGGACATTAACCTCTTAGCAGAACCACAGAAACAGAATCTGCAACAATCCCAAATATTTTATTATATGTTAAGCAAAAATAAATTAATAAATTACGTGTCAGTACTGAAGATTTCCTTTGTAACACAATCTCACTGTTAGCAAAAACAAGCTAAGCTCTTTAAGTGTTGTAGCCAAACAGCCTTTCCTTCTGAAGTGGGCTTTAAAGTGCACTTCAAATTGTTACTTTCTACCTCAGTTGCTGGGTAAATGTTGTTTGAACTGCTGAAAGTGCTTTGCTTGAAACAAAATCTACCCGGCTCAGGCACTGGGATTGGTTAATTTTTAAAGTGGAGTAAGATAGTCAATACCATTGTCAGAAACCTGTAGCTCACTTGTGTGCTGATCGTTTAATCAGTGTTTGTGTTTCCCTGTTTCCATGCCATGTCCCCCGCTTTCCCACGATTCTCTGATGTGCACTTCTTGGAGACGAGACATATTTGAACATATCCTTCCCAAACACTCTTATCAAGTATTGATGCCCTGTAGTGTGATAGGTCCTAAATGACTGTATTTGTTTCTGTTAGTTTCATGTTCTGCTCCAGAGGACACCTGCTGTCACGGAGGACATGCTGGATATGCACTGGACTCATGTTTGTGGCTGTCCCGTTACCGTGCCTGCTTCCTCACTCCTCGTGTCTGTTTATTTTCTCAGAGTCTTACTCCTGCGTGTTTCTTGGCCCATTTTATGTGCTCATTTGCCTAACTGTGTTGTTATGTCACTCCCTCTGTTGGAATTTCATTTCATACTTGAAATATTCTGAATAAAAGTCGCTGCAATGCTTAATTTTTTTAAACTCAACTAATATGGGAAAAAAATAGAGATTTGAATTTGATTGGAGAGAAAACACAATTGCTTTCGTTAAATCAAACATGTCTGCTGAGAATCAAACATGAGCTCAATTGGCAGCTTAAACTGTTTAGGTTTGATTGTAATAAAAGTGATGACACTTTCTTTATCTAATTGATAATGTTAAATTTCCTGAAATGTAATCACATTTTTAACACATTTGAAAGTAGACAAATATTGATGATGATGGGTATGTCTGACTTAAATAAACATTCTTCTTTCTAAATTATGGCTGAACAATTATTTTATTTTAAAGGTGGAGATGGTTCAGTGTGTTGACTGGTATTGATCAGAGTTGTTGGCTCTTACTGTGGTGTTAAAATCATTTCATTAAGAGGATTTGAGGCTTTGAAGTGCTCGTCCAGTCAGTATGAAGCTCAAACGGTTTTGCTGAAGCAGCTGCAGTGTGGCGGAGAAAGCATGGCTGTATTACAGTAGGTAGACAGCTGTTGTAACTGACTCATAATTGTACTGCAATGTTTGTATTACATAAAAATGAGTAGCATGGTGGTGCAGTGGTTAGAACTGTTCACAGAAAGTAGGTCCTGGGTTCAAATTCACCTTCTGACTGGAGCCTTTATGTGTGGGTGCGCTCCGGTACTCAAGCTTCCTCCCACAGTCCAAAGACATGCAGTTAGTGGGGTCAGGTAGACTGCTGGTTCTAAATTGGCCATAGGTAAGTTAGCCTATTCCTTAGCTGGTGTTTGCATCAGGGGTGGTGAAAAATGGCAATCTGGTGACTCTGAACAATAGAATATGACATGCATAACATCACATTTCCATCCATAAACCATCCATCCATCCATCCATCCATCCATCCATCCATCCATCCATCCATCCATCCATCCATCCGCTGGGATGATGTCACAGTAACTGCATGTCTTTGGACTGTGGGAGGAAATCAGAGTACCCAGAAGAAAACCCACACAGACACGGGAGAACATGCAAACTCCACACAGACAGGCCCTCACCACTTGCTGTGAGGCAGCAGTACTAACCACCATGCCACTGTGCTGCCCCCACACATAAACCATTCTAGTATTTTATTTTTGTGAGACTTCCCAGACCCAGACTTCACTGTGTGGTTTAAAGATTTAGTCCTTTATGCTACTTTGTCATCTGATTGTATATCATACCCTTTGTTCACATAACCTGTAGCTTAGTTTATATAATATGTCGTATGCTGTTCGTCAAACTGTTTCCCCTACAGTATGGAGGGAAATTCTTTGATTCACACATATTCTGGCTGTGTGTGGCTCAAGACTTTTGAACAGTACTGTTGATGTAACTTGCATCTGGCTTGCAGTAATCTGTGGTAACTCAACCTCCCAATCAATGGCTGGTGCTTTTATATCGCTCTTTTATTAGAGCTTATCACATTAGCGTGACAGGAAAGGGGGGCCTGTGTGGTGAAAAAAGCTGCATTGTGTCCAGTGAAACCTGGCCCATGTAAGAGCAAACCAGTGAGCTGCAAGATGACTCCTCCTTCTGTATTAGAGTAATTAGAACTTCTTCCTGCTGGGGAGTTCAGATCTAAATATTTAATCTTGAATACAGCCGTGGCAAAACATGTCATGCTGCCTGGGTCTTTTGTGTCCTGTATACACAGTCCATGGTGGAAGAGCAGCTGGTAAGGTGTTTTTTGTTGTAAATAGTTGGTGAGTGTGGGGGTTGTGCCCACCGGGCATGTTGGTGAGGTTCTGTAGCTTTGTCAGAATGTGTAGATGTGTGTCAGCGATAAGGTGGGACCATGTGTTTGTGCACCATGGGGACAGCGGCAGCAGCCGGCAGTGAGTGCATGTGCAGCAGAGCTGACAGAGGCTCGAGCTGTTTTGATCAGAGAAAAGAGAGATGGAGATGAAAAGGCTCTCATCCTAGCAAAGAGGTAGCAGTGAGGCTCTACAGGGAGGGAAGAGACCCAGGCTGACAGGGAGATGAAAAACAGGCAGGATCTGGAAGACGGGCACACAATCAGTTTTTTGGCTGAACACTAGTAATCACAGATGGACTTTTTTCCTTAATGCTTACATTTATCTTCACCTCTCTTTCTTCATTTCACTTCTCTACCCCTTCCCTTTTTCTGACAGATATGTGTCACAAAGATGTCCACACGCAGCTGCCAGGGAACAGACTCTGTCATCAAGCCCCTGGACACCATCCCTGAAGACAAGAAAGTGAGGGTTCAGCGCACGCAGAGCGGCTTCGACCCATTCGAGAAGCCCGCCAGCCAGGTGAAAAGGGTCCACTCTGAGAACAATGCCTGCATCAATGCCAAGAGCTCATCTGCTGGCAAAGAGTCCCCAAAACTACGCCGCCACTCCAGCCCTAGTTCTGTAAGTTCTCATTTTTTCCCACACTTAAATAGCAGAAACTTTTGGGGATTGGCCTTAATGGGGAGCAAAGTATACAAGGCAGTTTGAACTCCTTTTGGCTATTTTGACAGGAGGAGGGATGCAACTTGTTCAAAGTGGTGATAATTGGACCCATATAACGAGCATGATTTATGCTGCTGTAGGAATCTTGAAGTGCTATTTAATTTTAATGAAAAAGGCCCATGGCTTAAGGATCTGGTGCTAGTGTGGTAGGCATGTTTGTGTACTCAGTAAGAAGCAACGAAAGAATATGAGAAATAACTTCTTGGCAATAGCTATGGAAAACTCATCACTGCACTGCGTCAGTATATCAAGCCTTAAGTAGAACAAAGTCTCAGATGTTTTGCTCCTAGAACCTTACTCACTCAGGTTAGGCTTGACTTGCAACTTCACACACACACACACACACACACACACACACACAC
>VOQJ01010743.1:2517-28365 GCA_015052665.1 Apistogramma diplotaenia
AAGGGGGGGGGGGAGGGGGGGGGGGGGTGAGAATAAAAGGAGAAAATATGGACTTTGAAGGAAGAGAGCATGAAAAAGAGGGAATTTTGATCACCGACTGATATGATCTGGCTTATGCATTATGAATGATGCAGAGGAGGGTGACTGGCTCTCTAAACCATCTGCAAAAGTAGCAACAGTTAAGAAACTGAGGGGATGAAGAGATGAATTTGCATATGGTTTTATGGATTAATTCATGGGATAAGCAGCAGTTACTTCCAGCAGAGGGTTGTTTAATTAATGTCAAGAGGTTTTTCAGATGTGCTACAATGATTCACATTAATTTCAGCTGGACCATTAAGACAGCAGTCCAAACTCTCCAAGGAGTTATACCAGCCTCCCCACCCGATATCACGTATATTTCTGAGTGAGCACAGGGAAAAGTAGCATTGCCACGGAAACCACAGACAGCACAGATGAAACATATTACCATGGGAACTAAAAACTATGCAATTATGGAAAAATTCAGGAGATGAAACATATGAACAATTTCAAAAAGTAAAGTTTTATTAAGGTACAATATCTGGACATGTTTTGGGGTATTTTTCCCCTCTTTTTGCATTACTGCTGTTATTATACGTCCTGTTTGACATCCATTTCAGGTAAGTCTGGGAAATAAAATGATGTATGTGGTATGGAACACCAAGCAATTGCAGTGAAGCAGAAACTAGAGCGTGTGTTTGTGTGTGTGCAGCAAAAGAGAGAGATGGTATGGCAGAGAAAAATGTTATACCCCTTCTGTCATAACATGATGGACCTCAGTGGAAACACAAACTGACAGCGGAGTTTAATTTCCTTGCATTAACGGAAAATTGAACATAGTAGATAAACAGTGACATGGCTTTTCATCTGCACTAAATGCTTATGATTAACCATCAGGCGCTGCAAAAATATTCACTTAAACTGCAGGGAAAATGGCAGTGAATGTATGCATTTGAAGACACAGAAAAAAATGTGTATTTGTGTAAAATATCAATGTACGATTTGATATTACAAGCAAAAAATGTTTTTGTTTATTTAAGTAGCTTCATATTTCTCATTTTGGTAAGATTGTATGACAGTTAACAAGCTTATATGCCCATAAGTATTTTTTAAATGAAATAGCCTGGCAATGTTTATCAGTGAAGCACAGCTGACGTGGTGAGGGACACTGCCACGTATCCATGGCATGTATCCTCTGGAAAAAGGAAGGGAGACAAGGAGACTTGGGGTGGAATGAGGGAGTACAGGAAAGTATTCAAAGGAAGAGGTTAGCAGAAAATAGTGGGATAGGGCATGAAGAGGACAGATGAGTACTGGGGGTCTAGGCATAAGGCAAAGAGAGAGGTGTCAAAATAAAAGGCTTATTGTAAGTTGTGTATGAGGTTGGATACTAAGGACGGAGAAAATGACTTGAATTGATTGGCCAGGCAGCGAGATCAAGTTGGAAAGGATGTGCAGCAGGTTAGGGTGGTTAAGGATTGAGATGGAAATGTGCTAATGAGTGAAGGGAGTGTGCTGAGAAGGGGGAAGGAGTACTCTGAGCGGCTCGTGAATGAAGAAAATTAGAAAGGAGTACAGAAGGAGGAAAGTTAGTGAATCTGTAAGAGCAGAGGAATCGTGAAGAGGGAGTGAGGGCAGCTACAGTGTGAAGAGGGTGAAAAGTGGACAGGTGGTTTGTCCAGGTGACATACCTGTGGAGGTATGGAGTTGTCTAGGGGGGAGAGTAATGGACAAAGTTGACGAGCCGTACAGAAAGAAAGAACCTCCTCAAAAGTTGCCCTTACTCTTAATGCCATGCTTGTCACAACTGTGATCTATTTTCCAAAAGTGCAAATGCAGGAAAAGGTTCCAGCTGTTGATCCAAAACTCGAGTAACAAAGTCATTCTGAGCCCAAACAGTCTTTCAGACAGTTCTCTGCTAAAAACCCAAACACACCCAAATCTTCCTCTGCTGTGTGGACATTAAGAGTCCTACTCACACATCACAAGTAAAGAATCCACTCATATTCACTCTGCCTCAAAAACACTCAAAAGCCCAATCCTTCTATAACTGTGTGTGAGTAACAGAAAGCCCATGTGATGAGAGGAAATTCACAGCTTGCCATTTATCCTCAGACAAAAGCGCTGGGAAGAATAAAAGCAAAATTGGAGTGCCTACTGAAGCTGTTGAGAGGGCCCCTAGCCGAGACACAAATTGCTTTCCTCCTTTGCTCTGCGCAGCCCTAACATGGTTGAAGCCTCATACATCAATTACTAGCCACCTCAATGGAACATCTCTGCCACTGCAGTACCTTTTCTGGTTTAATGCCAAATGAGTGCTGCGACTGCTGCACATCACAGAAGTCAAGCAGGCAATACCGAAAAGGCAGGCGCATTATAAATCAGCTGCCCATCCAGAGGAACTAAGTAGCTGTTGACAGGTGCCGGTAGTAGCAACAGAGAAAGCTGACAACAGTCAGCAAACTGGAGTGTGATGCAGCTTGCTGATTTTACATACTGCCTTCTAGCACTAATGATTATGTTTTGAAGCATTTTCAGCACCCAGCCTGCCAAGCAGTTTATATTTTATGATTGCTCTCTGTGTTCATTAGAATGTGAAAATAGCCTCACCACCGCCCCCCCCCTGCTTTGAACAAGCGTTGTGCTCTTACTCCAAATCCCCCATTCCCAGAGACATCTTTGTCCTGGGCAGTAGTCCATCAGAGTCCAACACAAGTGAGAAGGAGCGAGGGAGAGAGAGTAAACAGAGAGGAGGGAGCAAGCCATTTTGTCCAGCATGCTTCATCCCAAGCCTTCATCTCTTGCCTGGTTGCCTGCCAGACAAACCAGCAATCCCAAGACACAAGCTGGTCTGTCCTCTACCGCTATTACAAAAACACACACTCTGGTGAGTGCATGCTATATCTGCACTGCCATATATTTTTTACATCTATGACCTATAACTGAGTCCAGGTTGGCCAAAATAGACAGGTTAAGAAGAATGTCTAATGTATGAGGCAGTTCGAAGTGTGTAGAGAGGCAATGATTGATGCCTCAGTGCTCACACATTTATGCTAAGTCGGTTTCTATGTTTTTTGAGGAGAGCAGTAATGGTTCTTTGGGCCTCTGGGCAGCTACATCTCATGCTTATACGTATCAAACATCCCTGCATGCCTATGTAAGAGCAAGATAATGGAAGAGCAGCAGGTCTGGGGGGTTGGCCAGAGGTGGGAGAACATAGTGTAGTATATACACTAACAGAGAAGGCAGCTAGCAGTTTCAGCATTTGCTTGTTGAACAAGCATGGTGCAGGGGTCTCTGTTAAATTAATATACAAATCTGAACTCGCCAGAAGGAGGCCAGGGTTCGTTTAAATCACATCACAGTTACTTTAAGCGCTCAGCCGGAAGACAAAGCACAAGGAAACATTTAAAAAGCTTAAAGGGAAATGAACGACGATGACTTCCTCAAGAGACACCTACAGTGCAAGCCTTTAAAAAAACAGCAGAGTTTAGGGATTTACATTGTGGGGTTTGGTTTGATTCCTGCACTAGAGACTTTTGTTTAATTGCTGTTCACATAGGGAATCACTCAGCCGTCGGGCAAATGAGCAGTGCTCTCAAAATTCCACAGACACACATATAAGTGCACACAAATTCACACTATCGAGCTATACAAAGAGTCGTTCTGCGCTCTGATTTGGTTTAAACATAGCCCAAGGGGAAATTAATTCCTGAAATCCAAACAGTCTTCAACCTAACTGCCCTTTTCTGAAAGCCACTACTGCTGTTGTTCCTGCTAGTAGGGGCATGATGGAGATATAATGAGACTGGAAAAAGATTGCTATGCTGGACATGTTGCAAGATAGACATTTAGCTAAAGGCAAAGATGTAGGCCAAGACCAGGCATAGTGGGAGGGAAAACATGCTGCTGACGGCAGTGGCCTAAACTCTTATTGCCACACTAAATGCTAAATGTCACTGATGATATTATGCTGTCTGGAGCAACATATCTCTTTGTGCTGAAATAGGTAAATTCCCAAGTGGGATTGTGTTTGTAAATTGCCAGTTTAGTACCATTTATAGACAGCATGGCATCTATTTTAAGGGCCCATTACTCAGTCATAATTCCCTAATGATCTATACCAAGTGAAACAGTATGACATGATGTAAAACTTCAGCCACAGAGCTGGTGGAAATGAACAGCACCAGTGCCTCATGCTAGTCTCGACTTATCTATGTACCTTTTTATCTGACTTGAGTCTCTCTCTTTGACTGTCTTTCCATGCAAAAACATTGTGAGAATAGTGTAGAAGAGGTCCAAATGGCAGGTAACAGATTGAGTCTGCCAAGTTGGCAATGCTTCCATATAAAAAGTCGCAAAGCATCATTTAGCTTCACGTAAAACTCAGATGTATATAATCAGCGTTAATCTCTTTAGCTAATTCTCAATAGGACACTTGCAAATTTGAACTATGCATGCTCCTTTGCCTGTGTGTGCCCCTTTAACTATTAAAACTTTGTTGTAGACATTAGGGGTCATCACCTCACTGGTACATTCTGTCACGCCTGCCATGTAGAACTGAATAAAGAACAGAGCACACGATTGTTAAACATTTAAAAGCAATAGCACAAATAAGCTTGCAAAGATATTAAAAGCACTGATACTACAATTACTTAGTGGAAACTCCACTGGTTTACCGTCAAATACTGTGAATTTACATCACTTTAAAATAGCAGTTGAAGTTTGGTAGAAGTTTGATAGGAATATTTAACATATAAAAAAATGTAAATGATTATACATGTGACTACAACTTATTTTGCAAGAAAACAGAAATTGTTCAGGTGTGCAAACTGAGCAAAATAATGAGCAGAGAGACATCTGAACCCACAGTCATACAATAGCTATGTACATTTAATTAACACATACTAGAAACAGTGTTACTGTCCAGTTCTCCATGGAAACTGATTTTAGTTTTACAAATGATATTTAAAATCAGGATTCAAACCTTAAGGCCAAATCTGCCTGATAATTACCCTTCATTTAGAGTCGCCTCTGCAGTTGATACAGTCAGCGCTGTCAATATTAGCAATATTTATTCAGTGATTTCACTTTAAGTTGAATTAAAATGTGTTTTCATGCACTTGATGGAGAGTGGTAAGGATCTACAGTACTTCAACATGTCTCAACACATTGATGCAGTAAAATCGAATCTATTAAAAGTCTTAATTGTGCAGGGTGTTAGCTTAGTCAGTTAGCAGCAGCAAACTAACTAACTAAATACACTTTAGATAATGTCAGAGGCACTGAGAAACACTTTTAAACACACTTATAACAGGTTGGGGAACTTAACTTATTATTAACTTAAAGAGAAAATGAGCCTGTGAAAGTGGTCAAAACCCAAATGCTGACTTCCTGCCAGTCCTCTGCCATGAGAACACCACATGGTTCAGATATGAAGTCGGCTTCCTCCTACTTGGTGGACTAATGTCATTGTTTCCTTTGTTGTTACTCGATTGCTTTACGTTAATATTACTCAGAAGCAATGAGTAAACTGTTATTTTCACCATGCAATTAACAGTAACTACATAAAAGCTTACTCAGTGAAGTAAGTCAGGAAAGCTATTGGAATTTACAGCGTATGAAGAGATTCAATGTAGCTCCGGTGAATGTTATTAGGCTTCAGACTTGACATTTAATCCATGCCAATTTATCACTACTGCAGCCCACCCCAGCAGATACTACTGGGTGGTTTATTACTTCATAGTGAGCCCTCTGGCACAGACAGTGTGAATGACAGGCATTTTTCCTTTTATGGCTTTTCCTGGATGTGCATCGGGGTGGCATGTGTTGCATGGGGTAAGAGGCAAGCTTGTTCATATTTGAGTAAAAAGAGAGAACAGTCAAAAAGGAAACCATTGTTTACACCTTTTATGGCTGCCTGGAAGCTGTCCAAGTTTGCTGTTCTGAAGAGATACAGTAATGAATCTCTTCAGTGGCCTATGGAGGAAAAGAGCATTACAAAGATTCTTCAGAGGTTCATTACCATATTTGCCGCATTGAGAGAATAGTTGATGATCATATATATATATAACCCCAATGTGCAAGTATTCATTACTGGCTTATAAAAGAAGCCACGCCTAATAGGAAGTGAATGCATTCACAGAGCTAAATGTGTCATGTAGAATACTTCCTCAGAATCACTGCCAGCTTTCAGGGGCATTTTATGCGTCTCCTGCGAACACAAAAGCACAGATTATATTATTTCGTGTCAGTTTCTCTACCCTGCCTGTGTATCACCGTGATTGATTTTCAGGTAATTCACTGCAGGATGATCAAACAAGTGTCCTGAGAGCAGGTGCATCAACAGATTATTAAAGTGTTTGTCTGTTTCCCATACATATGTTTAAAGTGATGCCGGCATTCGAGCTGTCACAAAAAACACACACACACACACTCACACAAATAAACACATGCACTTCTTTTAATAATAGCATACCTGGAGAGAATGCTAAAACAAACACACAAAAGAAAAGTCAGTTTTGTTGCATTCGCAGACATTTTTACACATATTCTGTATCTCAGTCCTTATCCTTGCCTCCCTGCTCTGTCTTCCTACTCTGGGCTCTCTAAGGCCCATGACCCATCACTTCTGCTAAGACCTCTAAGGGGCCATCCATCACTAAAGCAGCATTGTAACCTGGGGATAGATTTCGTCTTCCCTTGCCCACTCATCAATCACAACGGGTTACTGTGCATACCCAAGCAGGCTGCGAAAGGTGGGAAAGGCCAAGCAATGTCATTCACTGAGCCAAGAAGGAACCTGCAGAATGGGACAAAACACATTCCAACCACTTCTTTTTACTGGTCAAAAATGAATAGCCTAATCTTTATGTGAAGAAAATCTTGATTGCATCCTCTTTATTTATTTCCTTGTTGATAGCAGCGAGCTATCTTTGTGCATTTACACTTAAATGGTTAAAATCAAACGCACGATTAACGCTGAATATTTGTTTACATAAAAAGCAGAAGTTGCAGCTCAGCCGACTCAGCTAAAGAAGATGGTGAGGTAGAAAGCACTGGCTCAGAAATCTGCAGCTCTGCCTTTGCCAGTGAGTTGGCTTAAACAAAACAGTGTCTTCATGGGTGCAAATTGTCATCACTTACAGTTCACAATAAGGTCAGTCAAACATACAAGTAGTTTGTGAAGCACACATCAGCTACCTGAAGATGTTATTGAGGGGGAAACAAGAAGCCACTGATCAATTGTGAATGAAGGTACTGTGAGGGAGGTTCACAGTGATGCAAAACAATGCAAGGAACAATGAAAGAGTCCCATGAGAGCTGAAACGAAAGAGGTGCACTAATCTCTCACAATAAAGAGGAAAGGAATGGTGATGCAACAGAGTAGAAAGAGCAAAAAAAGGAGGGGGTGGGGGGGGTGTGGGGAGCAAAATACAGGCACCTCCAGGAAGCTATGCTCCCTGTCACTGACACCTATACAAAGAGGACGCAGTGGTGGTTAAAGAGTTTGTAAAGTCACTACAGCAAAGGCGGAGCACACTGGGTGACGGGGTTGAGTCAGACAGTGCCAGGTGTCCTTTTGACATGGGCACCACTCCCCTGAATGAGCGGCTGAGAGAGAGTGCGGCTGTCACCAACACCCTTCCAATTAAAACCTCTAATTAATCAGAGCTATTTAAAGCAGCCCATTCATCCCCAGTGGCGAGAAGCACACAAAGAGAGGAGCGATAAACCGCATATCTTTGCTCTGGTTCACCTTTTCTCTAAGCTGCCCTTTGCCATTATGGCTTTCTTTCCACAAATATGTAGCTGCTATGCACAGTTATGAATTTAAGAATAACTGTATGTCATATACAAAGGATATGTATATTCTTTGCCTGTTTCTTTTGAGGAATAATAGGCCTTTGTTTCACAACAAATGTTTAAATTATTTGAATGTTCATATTTTCATGGTCATTAAAGTAAATCAGGTACATTATGTCCTTTCTCTGCAGTATTCTGGCAAACAGAGATGATGTGTCATTGAATGTGAGATTGGGGATAGAAGAGTCATTAATGACTGAATTATGATTAAAAAGAGCAGCCATATAATAAGCAGTTTGGCTATTAGAATTATTATAATACACAGATTATATGATGTTCAGTGCTGGGTAAAACTACATGTTACAAACTACAAAAAATGTAACGCTGGAACTAATTGAACTACACGGCCAAGCTGCCCACAAGACTCATTTGGTTCAAACTGTCCATCTAAATATGTTACAAATAAAAAACAGTACATGAATGAGGTCGCCTGCTTCTTCACAGATCAGATCATTTATAAACTGAAGTTATAAACTACATTATTCATGGGGAAGAACAAAAGAAGATCAACTTGGGTTTTATTTATAGTATTCATCAGCCTGCATATCTCACAAGTAAAGATTCTTTGTCAGTGGAGCTTGCTTACGTATGACCATGGTGATTCTGCCTGAGACTGAGATCCTTATCCATGATGATGTCGCAGTGTGAGCACTGAGCAATACCCCCCTTTGCACTACACAAAGGTCAGACGTGTGGTCTAAGGAATGCTTTGCCTTTATTGTTGTCGGGGTGAAAGAAAAAGGTGATGGAGATGAAAGGGGGTTAAATTCAGTACACAATGGTAAAAAAAAAAATAAAAAAACTGTTAAAAACGAAGTAAACTAAGTGCATCCTCACTGCTTCCATGGGAACTGAGAAGGTAAAAAGTAGCCAAATGCTGCTAATCAAATGTACTTGATTAATGCATCATCTGCATGTATAACTATTTCTGTAAAAGGAGAGGTTTTAGTAGTTTTTGTGGTCTGGAGCACACAGGTGTATTAAAAGAATGTAACAGGAGTGGACGTCCCAGTAAATTCACCTCAAGCTCAGATTGTGTAATCCTTGGAGAAATTGCAAAAAACCCAAGAGTGGCATCTCAGAATCTACAGACCTCAGTTTACATGTTAAATATTGAAGTTCATAAAGTTCAATTACAAAGAAACTGAACAAGCATGGCTTATATGGAAGGGCTGTTAGGGTCTTTCTCTCAACAGAAGAATATGGCAGCATAGCTTAGCTCTGCAAGGCTGCATCCAACCACACCACAACACTTCTGGAACAATGTTCTTTGCACAGACGAAACTAAACCGCAGACGTTTGGCTATGCTGCTCAGTAGCACGTTTGGATTAAACAAACACAATATATCAGCACAAACACCTCACACTAACTATCAAGATTTAGGCTCGTTTTGTAGCTACAGGACTTGGGCACCTTGCAGTTATTGATTCCATAAATGCCTTTATATCCCACAGTATTTACGAGTCAAATGTGAGGCCATCTGTCCAAATGCTATAGCTGATCTGAAATGGAGTTATGCAACAGAAAAATGATCCCAAGCACAGCAGAATGACTAAAAAAGAATCAGGATGTTGCAGTGGCCCAGTCAGAGTCCAGACCTCAGGCTGATTAAAATTCTGTGGCGGGGCCTTAAAATCTGGGCATAAATGAATGCCTGCAAACTTCAGTGAACTGAAGCAATGCTGTAAAGAGGAGCGTGCCAAAATTTCACCACAACGATGTGAGAGACTGATAAAGTCAAAATAGAAATGGATTAGTTAAAGTGGGATAAACTACGTTGTTCACAGGACTGCAGAGAATCCTGTGAAAGCTGTTTGGCATGTGACAGTAAATGTAGTTAAACTACCAGAAAGCTTTTGTAAAAGTAGTTCACCACCACTGATGGCAAAAAACAGCACATGAGCAGTTGAGAAAACATATTTTCAACGTAAAGTTTTGTATTTTCTAGGGGCTCATATGGTTGAAATAAGTACTAATGCAAGTGTGCTGCACACCACAAACATGGTAATTGGTAAGATAAAAGTAGGAAGCCATTATGTCTGTACAGGGTAGAATTCAGGGATGCTAGGTTTTAACAAAAAGTTGTATTTTAACATGTTCTTAAATAAAACAAACTTCAGGCCTGATCTGTCAACACTGTCCTTCTGGCAAGTTGGGATCCATCTCAGTTGTTCTATTTACAATAGAAAATCTTATAAAACAAACGATTACAGGAACAGAGACCCTGTGGCACAGGGAGAGTTGTCATGTTCATGCCTATCTGTCAAGGCCCCAAGCAGAAATGAAGCTAATCTTTCACCATATCCTTAAAGAACAGTGCTGAAGTATCAAATTCATTTGCATACTTTGCTTTTTGTTTTATCTATTTCTGTTGCTACAGTTCTGGATGTAAGCACCATCATATAGTTTGCATTTTCCTTAATGTTTAAGCTTGTTCCTATTTAAATGTTTTTCATTTTATGTTTTTACTTTCACTCTTGTACTCTATGTGCTCTCTCCATAGGGGCAGATCACCGCAATGGCATCCTGGGAGGTCAGGTGCTGAATATTATGGAAAAACCATGCATATAGTTCTCCAAGTTGGCATTTTCAGTAAAATACAGACACACACATAGACATTGACACACACACATGCACAATGCACAATGCGTAATTTCCCCAAGCTGAAACAACCATTAAATCACAGTCCAAACTTTCTAAATTATAAAAGTAGGAACACATTTAGGTACCCTTCATTTTCTCCCTGAAAAGAGCTCATTAGCTTCTCATGCCCTCATTGAGCTTCCCAGGCGGAACTTGCTGAATGCAAATTTTACTGATACACCCTAACCATGACCATAACCCTGACAATGCCAAATCTAATTCAAAAATATAACGACGTAATTAGCTAAACTTTCAGGGAGCAGTGCATGACCTGCAGGCATGTCACCTACCCGAAGGGATCAAAGCAGAGCAGAAGCATTGTTTATAAATGAAAATGTTCTCCTTTCCTACACCTGAGTTCCTTACTTCTTTATTGTTTCCATATTTAGTTTAGAAATGACTTTTTAGTCAAATGTCTCTGCAGCCAAATTGCCTCCCTCAATGAATCACCACTATTTACATGTAAAATCTGAACTCTGCCTGTTAAGTCGCTGTCAGCTTGACTGAGGAGCAATTAAACTGAATCACCCCCATTACACAAATAAGTAACAAGTGGTGGCCTCTGCTGTTTCCTCTAATTCAATTTAAAACAGTTTTTATACAACTTTATTTATAACTCAAACCTGTACTGAGTCTGAAGAGATACATTAAAAATATGAAATGCCACTGACTTTATTTGCTGAGGATGTAAAAAGTACTCGGGAGGGAACAAAACTACGTATTTTTCTTATTTAATCACACAAAAACATCTGGAAAGTAATTTTCAGTTATTATGTTAAAAGAATGAGCTTAAGAAATAATTTGATCCTTATCCTTAGATCTAACAAGCTGAAGAAATTTTGAACCAAAGCTGAGGCAGAACTCATGTTGACTTCACAATTCCTTTGAATAATAAAAGCTCAAATATGGTGAGTGCTGTTGAAAACTGTTGAAGACCTTGGAACCAAATATAGGATTTTTTTTTTCACAGAAAGACAAAGAAACTGTGTTATTTGATGGAAATGACAATTATAAACCTACAGAGGAAATTAAAAACACCCCGAAAATGAAAGTGAAAAAAATACGTGGCAGGCTAATGCAGTGTGCCAAAATGCAGTTTGTATGGCCTCCACATGCCTGTGTGCATCCATGGGACCATGGGAATATTGTACTGGGGGGTCTCTTGGTGATTCCCACAATTCAGTTTCAAAGGGTCAACAAGCATTGGTGAGTATCTAAATTGAACTGAATTTAAAATGCACATATACTGAACTGAACTGAATTCAGTTCATTTTTGGTTTGATTTATTATTTAATCCGTGTTGTGATTTAGGGACAGTGGTTTTGGAAAACTAAACCTTCGTTTGGCTGGCAGCAACACTTTCAGCTTTCAGAACATGTGGTTCAAATGCAGCTTTAAGTGAAGGTCAGTGTTACATCACTGAAGTTGCCTGCACATTCTGGTGGCAGACTATAAGGTAATAAAAAACTCTTGGATCTACAGTGCATGATGGCATTGAAAGAGGATATCGTATGGACATCCCAGGCACACACTTCTGGCAGTGGGCACAGAAGCCCAGCTGCTGTTCAAACCTTTAGGGACAATTGGAAAATGACTCAAAGGGACATTTAAAACAGCTTGTTTCAGACAATGGATGAGCTGAGAGGCTGAATCAAGGCCCAGTATGAGACAAATAAGAATTCATTTGATTGTGAACCATGCAAAGCTACTCTAGTAAAGTCCAATAAAAAACTGGAGCATGGAAATGATGAAAATAGCTCAACTTTAACTCATTCAAAAGCATCTGAAAGCATTTAAGATTAAACTCATTAGTGCCTATTACTGAGTAAATCATTTTAAAGCAAACCTGTAGATGCTGGGATATGATGCCATAGCTAAAAGATTTGAACTTAGCAACAGTTTTTCTATATTTTTGCCATTTATAAGTAAAGTGGACTCAAATACAGATGATACATCGCAGTGACCAAAACAACAAACAAGGCACCAGCGTTGGGGTAGTTTAAAAAAGCAATGTGCTACATTTGTTACACACATTATATGGCCTGTGATGACTCTCACATAAATAATAATAAAAACCTTAGGTTAGAGCCCCTGTCACCCGAGGCAGACGTTTCCTTCGGTGTTTAAGTATGAACACAAAGCCAACAGCAATGCTGGAAACCCATATAGCACTTAACAGATACTGCCACAGTAATTCTACAGCATAAACAAGCACAAGTACAGTTCTTTCTAACCTGTGTGCAGTTTGCGCTTATTTCTTCTTGTTTCCTGCAATAAAAATAGCACTAATATTGATATATCGCCACTCCTCAAAAATTGTAGAGCTCCAGCATTCTCAGTAAAACACCTAAAACCAGCTGAATGTAGTTCAAGCACACAGGGGAAAGGCAGCATTGCAGTGGAAACAATTGTATCTGTTACATGATTAATGATTTGAGTACAGTAGTTTGTTAAAAACAATGTAATTGCAAATAGTACATCAAGGCAACGGTGGAAACAATTAAGGCAGGGAAGACAGTCTGGAAAGGAGGGGAAGTAACAAAAGCAGGAAGTAACACTTAAAAAAGATGCATGACATGAACTAATTTTCAAAGTAAAGTAAAGAGGGACACTACAAACTAGACAAAAACATGGGATGCCTCTTATATTTAATTATCTCAGATAAGAAATAAAAGGAAATGATTCTGGGTAAAATGGCATGTGGTAAAGGGAACTGGCAGCAGCTCTATGAGTCATCATGTTTGGGTTTAATTTATTTTTTTATTTTTTATTTTTTGATGAACAGACTGCAGGAAAAAAATAGCCATCATTAAAAAAAATACTGTGGTACACAGCCTGTCAACACCAGGGGCTTTTACACCACTGTGGTGATGAAGTCTGTGGAAGTAGGTGGGTCCTCACAGTGTCCTCTACATACAGAATGTGCAAGGTGGGCTGGTACCGGTTAGTTTTTGTTTTAGTTTTTTGTAGAACAAAAGAAAAACCACCTGTGGAACTGAAAAGGTTTTTTAAAGAAAGAAAGAAAGAAAGAAAGAAAGAAATTACTGTTTTTCTCTTTTTTGCTGACTGTCTAGCAAAGGCCAGCAGTGGGGCTGTGAAGGCCAGAGGCACTTTTGCTTAAAATGAAATTTTAATTTTTATAATGACATTAAACTTTGATTCAATTTGGGGTCTTGTGTCGCCTCAGCGAGAATTACATGACCCACTCTTACGCTGATCACTCTTTACTGGCGATTCTCAAATAGGATTTGGTTTAATGTTAATAATTTACGTCTGAGTAATGAGTCTGACAACTTAGTGGAGGCACTTTTGTGTTACTCATAGCTCTGCTGGCTCGATGGTGGTGTTAAAATACTTTTGACTGGCGCTTGTTGAAATATCCGCATGTGCAGAATGGCACAGTTATGGCGGAACAAACCTAGACAGAATGGCTGTGAGGAGACAGAAGTTGTAAACAGACAGAAAATTGGCCTCAAGCTGTGCCGCAGGAATGAACACGAGGCAGTGATTAATCTGAGGGACATTTATTTATTTATCAGCAGTGAAGCTACAATTATAAAGCAAGACTCTGTTGTTTATTTGCGGATTTTTGTACATGTCACAAAGCGATCGACTTGAACGAAGCGGAAACATTATTTATTTAGAGATAGCCCCGCTTGTCTTGTAAATTGCCTTTTCAAGTTTCTTAATGATGTTGTTTGATCATTCTCTCTTTGACCACACAGAGCTGATGAAGAGCTTAAAGTTTATCCTGCATATTTGTCTTTATTTTCTCTGGTGACTCCTGAAAGATCTGTTTCTTAAATCTTTAATCACCTGTGGTGCAACAGGTAGAGAAATAATCGCTTATTTTGTAAAACACCACGGTGAAATGGAACAGGTGCTTCACTTCACAGCGAAGCCTAACTCAATTCCTAGCAGGGAAGGCTCGTTTAAACCATTTGTGTCAATAATCAGCTGGCTCAAAGGATTGCTTGTGCTGATGGGGTTGTTGCTGATTTGTTGATCAGCCGCAGAGCATTAAAATTATGTCTGTGGCAAAGGATGAGCGCTATTAATTTTCTACAAACACAGACATTTCAAGAAAACATGGCACCACATAACTAGCCTTTGAAGTCCAACAGCTAGATTGATCTTTCCCGCTGGAGACGTGTCAAAAGCAGAATTGATGCACCAGCCACCGTTTACCATCGCAACATATTCTCATGAGTCATTTTTTTTCTTCACATTTTCATAGTAAAATCTTTTGCAGCAGAGTGATCTATTTTTATACACTGCTAGAGAAATATAGTAGATTATAAATGAAATTGTCCAATATGAATATTCTTGGTAATTTTCACAGAAGAATAAGTGTGTAATATGCAGTGTGTCCCAATCTTGCGCTATCATACACTGTAAGTGGCGCTATTATAGACCCATGAAAACAAAGACTGTACTGAGTGGCCACGCAGATTAAGACTTGAGTCACAGATCTCATCCAAACTGCTGCCTTTTACTGTGATTCATATCTTCAAGACCAATAATCATCCCAGATCCACAGCTTCACTTAGAGCGTGCGACAACACATCGGTAAAATATGCAAAATTAGGTCGTGCCTGACATCCATTTTAATAGGTAAATCTTCAGTGATTCACAAAGGGCACACTGGTCAACTCGGCGTTGGTTCAGCCTTCAAGTATGTTTGAAGGCATTAACGTCTCCACTGAGGTGGGACACGAGGTACGGGGATGCTGTGCTGTTCCCTCAGCTGTAGGCAGACGCAGGATGTTGGCTGGTTCCTGTGGCCTTATTTAAAAGCTGACCTTTAATGCATCTTGAGAATAAAGGCTTTGCATACAAATGATGATCTGATTCCTCAGTCAGTCAGTCAGTGCCAAAGCATGCCAGAAATCCATCCTTTATCCCAGTGATCTCTTTTCATCTCTATTAAAAAATATGATGGAATTATTCATTTAAAACTTGTTTTTAACTAAGTTCGCATTCATTGTCTTTCATTGTACTCGTCTGGTGTTGTGAATGAGGTGATATGAAAGTGGGGCACATGCCAATTTGGGGTTATTTAATTAGTCATTATAAACAGTATGGTTTTGAAGCCAGCGCAGTTTAATCAGGTATGCAAATGCATGGCCTATATTGAAAACATAATTATGCAGAGGAGAGTAGATGGCAGGCCTATGACACAAGTTGCATCACTTAAGAAATGATGCAACAATGCCACCTACTGAGAATGAGCTGCATATAATCAGTTAAGAGTGTGAGACGTACCGATGCATTCTGGGGCTTATTTCTTTATTTTGCTAAGGTAGGTACTTGGATTTTTTTTCTTTTGCAGTTGATTGCAACACCATCTCAACTATTATCCCTAAAAAATGCAAGGCGAAAGAGAGGAGAAAAAATAAGGTAAGATGATAATAGATAAGCCTTTGAGAATTAATGTGGACACAACTCATTATGCGAGCATCGTGAGCTTGCATAGTTACAAAGAAACCCATCATGCAACTTTGCTTTATAGAAGTGGAATCAAGCAATGACTCATATGTCGAGCCATGATATTAACTGGAAAATAAAGGTTTCAATTGTGAAATTCACATTGACAGCATAACCTCATATCTTCCATGCACACGGCTTCATATTTTTCATTGCAGTGAAACCACACATTCGTGTTCTGGAGATTCCTGCTTGAAAACAGTTCACAAGTTTTGACTTAAATGTTTCTGAGAGCTGAAAAAGTGCAGCCTGGGTTGTTCTGGGGAGGCAAATCTGTGTGGATACTATTATAGTCTGTCTAGAGACGTCAAATCAGTGACACAATGCTGTGCTTGTTTTAAATATTTATTTCTCCAAGTCCAGAAATGACGTAACCACATCAAACTCTGAAATGTGCTTAACATTTATTAAGTCTTAAAAATAAAAAGGAAATATTTTGTATGCAAAAATGGTATATACACATTGCTTTTAACCAGAAAGGCACCAAAGACACACGAGCAGTTACTTGAACAAGTAATGCTTCTAGCTGGTTCCATGACAACGTACAGAATAGACATGGAATGACAACTTAAAGTGTGAAAGAAAAAAAAAAAACATTATTGGCCATAAAATTAACTTAATTTTTTTTTCCTCACAAAGTAAGAATTTTTATTTGACTGGTTAAAATGCTAATAAGACAATAGTGGTGTTGCAATAGCTAAAATATATATTAATTATTACATAAATACAATAGTCTTAATGGAACACATTTTATTTACTCCCTTTTGTGGCTACAAACTGTCCACTATGTGTGCAAGCAGAAAAGAAGAACATTAGAAGATCCTTAATACAAAGTACAACTTCTTTCAAAACCAGAACGTTTTATTAATGCACATCTGCAATAAATTAATTTTCGCTAAATTTTCAGGATTTTCAGGATAAAAAAAAAGAAAAAAAAAGAGCAGCTGCATATTGTTATTACTGCTAAAAGTGTGAATGATACGGCTGTGATTGTCTGAACATTAAGGTGTGTGTAGGCTTGTTTGAATGTGATTCAGCTATGATGGGGGAGCCGTCCTCACCTTTCGGTCCGGCAAACTGCTGACAACCAAAAGTAAGGAATTCTCCCACAAATGAAATTTACTCCCTGGTGACACTCAAGTGCTATCAAAAAGGTAGAGTGGTGCACTTGAGGCGAATAAAAACTGAAGCGGGTGTTATATCCTAGTTTCAGCAGCAGGCTGCCAAAGGGCCAAAGCAGGTCAGGTTTTAATCGAAAAAGGTAAACAGAAGAGGTGATTTCCTCTCACGCATTACTGCTGTTAACACCCAGTGTAAAGATGCCAGCAGCACTCAACCTACTCCTCCTCCTCCTCCTCCTCCTCCTCCACGTCTTCCTCTCACACTCAGAAGCTAATGCCTCATTAGTCTTTGAAATGAGACGAGCAGTTGTACCATAATGGTGCATGAAAAGGATTCAAAACCATATATAGTGATGCAAGATTAAAGTAAAATGGCTTAGTGGTTCAGGTGGCTTAGGTAACCGGGGTTACAAAAAAAATGGCATTTTAGCGATGAGGAGCACGCTGTTAGCACCATTCATTCCTCTTCTTACATGGTGCACCTCTTTCAAGAAGTCAAAACGCCTCATCTGGAGCTTTCTGGATACGCTGGTAGTCCTATCCATTAGTGCTGCCTTCTTCAGGTTCAATCCAATAGGAAGAACTGCATACAGTTTATTTTTCGAAATGTTAATGTGTTTCGCTCTTGTTCCCCATGTGCTGATCACTTATTTAGAGCGATGGTAACATAAGATGTAGGTATGTAGCCTTCATCTCCATTGCTCCTACGGACACGGGTCCAACCATCCCCTTTGTCCTCCTCCACCACAGCCAGCACCTCCCCTTCCTGCATAGCGATGGTCCCTTCACTGGCACCTGAAAAAGACAGACCAGATGATTTCACTGATGTGCAGCTACACAAACCTTGCTCAGTCCAGTCTTAAGGGATCAAAACTGACTAGTAATTTTCTGTCAATAAGTAGCCATGATCTCACTTCCCGTGTTGTTTCTGGGTATTTTCCTGAATATTATCAAATTGCCAGAACCTACAGGTAGAATTTGCTCCTGAAAAGTCAAGCCACCACTGTAATTTAGAAATGAATGTGACAAACACTGTCCCTGGAAATAGTAAAAACTTCACAAGCAACTGAGATCCAGAGAGTCTCTGTTTACATACAGTTACATTTTGAGCTTACTGTACTTAATACAAATCCTGCACAGAATTGTTGCAGTGGGGCCACGAAGTTGAGCTTTCTGACAAACCCAGCAGATCAGCTGATCCAAGTGCCAGCTGACATCTCAGCTGACCACTCTATAAACCACCTCCACCCGGCTTCTTCGTTCATGCTCTCGCTGCCTTAATCAGAGTCATGTTTGACATCATTAAGATCCACTTTCTTCTGCAAGTAAATCTTTTTGCTGCTGTTCCTAATTCCAATTTTCCACGAATGAACAAGGAAGGAGATGGTGTCAAATGTCAATAAAAACACAATGCAAAGCTCTGCAAACCAAACAATGTGGTATTAAATCTAACAGCTGGAGGGACTTTTTTTTTTTTTTTTACAACTAATTAGGTTAATTGGCAACAGGTCAGTAACATGATTGGATAAAAAAATAAAATAAAAGCAAGAGCATCTTAGGCAGAGATTCTCATAGGTCAAGGAGGGCAGAGGTTCAACAGTCTGCAAAAACTGTGCACAAATTGTGAACAATTTCAGTATAATGATCTTCAATTTAAAAAAAACTGTCTTTGAATATCTCATCATATAATAGATAATATCATCAAAAGATTCTGAGACTCTGGAGAAATCTCTGTGCACATGGGACAAAAGCAAAAATCAATCTTGGATGCCCGTGCCTTTATAGCCCTGAAGCAGCACTGTCATAGAATCACTGCACATGCTCACGAACATTTCCAGAAATCACGGTCCGGGGACACAGTTTGCTGTGAAGGTCAAAAGGTCCATGATGCAAAGCAGCTGCCATATATGAAAATAATTCAGAAACACTACCATCTGCTCTGGGCCGAAGCTCGCTTAAAAATCGACTGAGGGAAAGTGGAAAACTGTTCTGTGATCAGACAAATTTAATTTGTTTTGTATGTAACATGGACTGAAAGCCAGTACTAAGAGACGAGGAGTCTTGATATCAGCAATCACTTCAAAAGCTTGCATCTCAGATGCTATGAGGGTGCATGACTGCCTGTGCAATTGGAAGCCCGCACATCTGGAAAGGCACCATCAAAGCTGAAAGATGTATACCCCTGTTAGAGCTAAATATGCTCCCATCCAGATGTCTTTCTCAGGGAAAACCTCGCACAATAATGCAAGAAAATGTTAAACCATGTACTGCATCTATTACAACAAAATGGCTTTGCCTGGATGCTGAACTGGCCTACATGCAGTCAGAAAAATATGACCAAGAAGACCCAGAACTGTTGAGCAACCAGAATCAGACACACAAAATTTCTCTCATTAAAGTCCAGCAACTGGTCTCAGCTTCCAGATGTTTACAGACCCTGTTATCAAAAGGAGAGGGGATGCTACACAGTGTGTTCCAGCTGTTCTGAGCCATATTACTGCCATCAAAATTAAAAATGACAGGCTTTCTGTGTTCTGTTATGAATAAAATATGGGTTTCTTCTATATACTGTTTTATTTGCATTTTACACTGTGTTCCAGCATTTATTGAAATTGGATTGTAAATATGAATTACTGCAAAGAGGAATAAAAATCTTTGTCTACAGCAGTTCTGACTGAACAGTGATAAATAAATATCTCCATGCAACTGTTGTCATCACACGACCACAGCATGCACTCACTGTGCCTCACCCTGAACAACAGTGGTAAGGGATTGTGTCAGTCAGTTTAAAAAAAAAAGGAAAGCATACACACCGGGGAAGTTGTACATGGCCGTGCATTTCCCAATAGGAGCAGCTAGTTCCTCGTCCTCAAAGTCGTCATCAAACTCAGCATAAATGGCTTGGGAAGGATCGGGAGTGCTTTCGTCCGAGTAAGCGCCATCAGGGCTGGAAAGAAAACGCACAGGTTTCCTGTACAGAGCAGACGGCAAACCTGCGTTTCAAAGTAATGTCTACAAGCAGGATCTTACCTGTGTACATCACTGGCTCCATTATTGTTGAATGAGTGAGCTTTGTAGCGCAGTGTGTCTCCTCGACCTCCAGCTTCAGCAAGCCACGTCTACTCAAAAACGACAGCAAAAAGAAGAGAGCAGAAGTTTTCATTAATAGTTTGACAGTGAATTTACTAAAAATATAAATATACTTATACATAACCTATTGAAGTGTTAACCTAATATAAATAAAATATGTTATTTCTCTTTGACAATAGCAGAGGGCTGGATTACCTCATACTTGCTCTGTTCTCCTCTGAGCCGCTCTATATTTTGGGACGTCTGGTTGATTTGGGATGCCAGACTAGCAGGGTCCCCCATTTGAGGATTTTTCTCATAAACATCTTTCATCTTTCCCAGTGCTTCACTGGAAAGAGAGAAAGCGAGAGACAGACAGAGAGGGAGAGGAACAAAGGAGGAAGAGGGAAAGTGACTTTCAGTAGAAATCAGTTCCCTGCAGACCTCAGGAGTGGGTAAACACACAGAGACACGACACAGTTGTGTACTCTGCATGAATATTATATCTACTTCCCCGGTGGAGAAGTTCTAACAGAGATGGTTATTAATACACAGAAGGATACTCACATGTGTGTATAATATACACACACACACCTCTGATCTACTTCCTTTTGCAGCTCTTTGCAGATTTCATCCAATTTCTGTTGTAACCTTTTCCTGCGTTGCTCTGGAGGGAGATGGGCAAAGTCCTCCGTCACTGTAGGCTGCGAGAGGGCAAAGGAGGGGGGGGTTAACACAAAACGTAGTCTTGCACTTTTATAATAACAGTCACCATGGTGAGAGAAACAGACAATTGAGGAAGAAGTCTGTGGTTTGTGCTCAGCTCAGGGGACGACGTCGAACTGAAACCTGCTTCCCATCTTTTCGTTTCGTGTTTGTTTGGCTTCAGATTAATGTGAATGACGTACAGAAAACACCAGAGAGCTGAACACAAAACCACCACCCATGGACCAGTAACCACAGTGTAGCACACTCCAGTAACTTTGTATAGTCCCATCTTTTATTTTCATGTTAAAAATATTTAATCTTGATTTACATGTGTGACACAAAAAAGTGCACAACTGAGGCCGTTTAAAAACTGGGTTACTGACTGCTCAGTTTTCTTGTGCGCTGCCAAGCATTCCTCCCTTCCTCCACCACCAGGTGGCCACCTCTTCAATACAAACTCAAGAGGACGAGTCATGTGCCACATTGTGCTGCGTGTTCAGGCAGAAAACCAGCAGAAACTTGTAAAGGGAAATTACAATGAGATGAGCTACTGTAAAGGAAAGGTGGCCACTTTTATATGTCAAACACCCCCCACACCAGCTTTGTTTCCCACATTACCATGGTCCTCTCGGGAGTAAACTTCTGAGGGGGAGAAAGACAGAGTGTGTGTACAGAAAATGTTATAATAACCTTAAAGCAGCTTTTTGCATTTCACTTTTTACCTCAAATAAAGATTTTAGTTACATGTGTTTAAGATGTATAAACATTAAAAATAAGAACTGCAAGTTCAATACAGCATGTCCATGTCCTAAATATTAATTGGAATATAAAAAAAGGTATTCAGTGACTCTTGCAGAGGCGTGAACACAGGATAATGTGTGAGCCCTTATGAGTGAACGTCTCCTGGTACCCGAACCGTCTTCTGTGGTGACTCACCGATCTCCTGAGCGTCCGGAAGGAAGAGATTCTGGGTTTGACTGTCTTATTGATCTCCTTCAAACAGTACGACAGGGGGTCCCGGCCAAACTTGGGGGAAGGGGGTCCGTTAGGTGAAGGGGCAGGGGGTGTGGAGAAAGGAGCGAGCATTGGAGAAGAGAGCTGGAGTGAGGCGTGAGCAAAGAACCAGCACCCAAGAATTAGGTATGCAGGTGTAGGAGGGGGTGTGTTGGGAAGGAGGAGGGAAGAATAGTAGAAAAGAAGAAAAAGGGACGACAAAAACAACAAGGTGACATGGGAAAGAAAAAGACACCGTCAACACCTTAAAGCACACCACAAAGCAAGGAAGACAACACTGAAGCAAACCCAGCACACGAGCCCAAAAAAGCATGAAAGCACAAAAACTCTCATAAAACACACACATCAAATTCAAATATATATACATATATATTTATATTACACCAAAACTACATAGTAAGCAACCAACCACTGGGCTGACAGCGGACCTGGCTGAGGAAGGCTAAACTACAGCACTGTTGGATTTATGTTTCACAACCTTTAAAAGTTCACTGGTAAAAGCAGTAATCAGAATATATATATATATATTTACTACCCAGATTTTTAGAACTACGGACTAGAGACGATTTCTTAAAATACACCCAAGAAGTTGTATATAGTTACTGCCTCGCTGAGTATTTAAAGATCATCAATATACATTTTTACAATCTCAGTTATAAAGTTATAATTTAATAACTCTGGGGGGGAAAAAGCAATATTGTCAACAAAATCCAATTTTTGTTATGTTCAGAGCAAAAAATAAAAAATAAACTTTCAAAGTTCCACCACCACTGTCAGAAGTCTGACCTATATAGACAGAAAATATCAAATCACATACCAGAAGAGTTGCTATAAATAACCTGCCTAAATACCGCAGTGGGATTCTGCACGTAGAGATTTTTTGTGTCTAATGAATGCCCTGGGTGACCCATTAGAAACAGGCTCAATTGAAACCGTGCCTGAGGTGAACTAGACGCTGAGGTATACATAAATGTGGAGGGTGGGGTGGGGGAGTCTATTAGTTAAATTACACAGGAGGCTGATAGCTTCTAATCTCCAATAATGAAAGTCTAAAAAGAGCCACGCAACAAGGTTTCTTGTGCAAATACTGTGAGCTGGAGGTACAACATTGTTATTATGTGAACATTTACTGGGGTAGGTGCTACTTTTCTGGAGGGTTACGGGAGCCTAAATATAGGAAAGCAGTTAAGAATGGGAATGTTTAGGAGCCAGACATAAACCAAGAGCTCACTCAAGCCAATATATTCAGCCTTGGCCGAGTCCTAATTGGGAGAGCATGACTGATGATACAGAGCACTGTGCCACACACATACACGGAGCGGGAAAAGTGCACGGCCAGTAAGACATGCAGAGAGTAGAGAGGTGCTGAACAAGCAAACACTGCAGGGAAGAAAGAAGGGATCATTTTGAGCTGGGACTGGAGGAGGGGGACCATTAGCCTGTTAGTGGTCAGCCACTCATATCACTGGTTTAATTCTGGACCTCAGCAAAAGTGCTCCATTGAGATAAGATTTACAATATTTGCAGTGCGGTGCAGCTCTCTCGGTGCAGACAAAGTCAAGAGCAAATACATCAATGTCAGTGTAAACATTCAGGTCGTAAACGTGTGGCTGGACCCGGTCGATTTTCTTGACCTGCCAAACCTGGTATCATTCTGACGCTGGCACAAAGATTTTATTGTGATGCAACACATAATGGCAGGTTTTGCACAGTATAATAGAAGCAGTGTGTTTGTGGGTGCCTGCAGAGAAAAGTTCAATGTTGTTTGGGTCCCGTGCTGATGAAAGCACAAGCACAGCAGAATGTTGACTGCTAGATGACCTATGGGAAATCAGGGGACAGGGGCGGTGTAGGTGGGGAAGGTTTATTCACTCACAGCCAGTGGCAGAGTCATGCAAAAGACCTTTTCCAGAAGTGTTGGGGTGTGTGAGAGTTCATGTATAATACAATGGCAGAGGGTCATGCATTATTATTCCGAGCTTTAGAGGTGAGAAGGGTGTGTATGCGTGTGCTGCATGTGTGTGCAGCTGCAACCAAAGGTCCACCAAGAGTGCTCTCTGCAGGGGATTTCCTGGCTCTGCCATGCAAGGAGCCACACTAATCTGCCTGATGCCATCCTGCAGTTTTTCAGAGCATTACTGCAGAAGGTTCATACATTCAGTGCATAGTTTAAAAAAAACTAAAAAACAAAACAGGGCATCTATTTGAGGATATTAGGTCAGTGATGTCTCATATTATAACAACATGTCCTACCTTACTTCGCTTGCTGAATAGCCAAAAGTTTTTGCTCTTGTTTTTCCCCAGAAGGTCCATGGGACCTTTAGGAGTGCCGAGGCTACTGTCAGACGAGGCTCGATTGATGCCCTGACTGTAGTCCTCGAACTCCAAATCTCCTGGACGCTCAAAGCCCGACTTGTTCTGCTCTATTACAATCATGGAGTCCTGCACAAAATGCAATTAGGGATAAGAGCAATTAAGAGTTATTTTCAAGCAGATATAAGGCTGAAACAAATCAGCTGCACAAAGCCATGCTCCACATTAATATCCGTTCACCGTTTTTTGAGACCCACTCACATTCTTCTCATTAACATTAGTTCCGGCTTTAGTGATGCCTTCCAGGCACTTGCCAATGATGGGCATCACATGCTTCTCTGTGTCCGAGAACAAGATGTAGCCTTGTGCCAACTTCCGTACTCGCCTCTCATCCAAATCCTGCAATTTCTGGAACACACAAATTAACAGTCATTTACGCACAATGCCATTATTAGAGATAAAACTAAGCACAGCAGATGGCACCTAAAACGTGTATTTGAGCATTAGGTTTATGAGAATATTTTAATCATATAGAACCTCCACTGTGACAAAATACAAAAACAAACAGTAACTAATCAAGTTGAGTTTAACGCCATGATTATGAAACATCATTAAAGCATATGTGTGTCATCTGACTTTATGCTAAAACCTCAAATAATGTTGGAGGCAGGTTGTCATGTTGCAATGCATAATTCACTTACATTGAAAATGAGAGGCATGTCATTAAAATAGAATTGGTTCTGTTCTTTGTTGTATTTCTGGAGCTGAGCAGCATAGTCGTTCTTGCACTCCTCTGCTATGTGTGCTCTCATGTGAGCCTGCTGTTTGGCCTAAAATGATGCACAAATCAAACAGGTTAACAAAGTGCACCCAGCATTACTTTGGGTGATGTTAAATAGGACATGGATATTCAGGATGTTTCCTGTTTACTTTTTCAACATCAGCTTTTGTGGCGTTGATGTCCTGGTCCGTCTTCTCTGCATACTGTGCCGCGCGCTCTGCTTCTCTCCACTCTCTTTCAAAGCGCTTTTTACTCTGGTGTGGAGGGAGGAAAGAAGTAGAGAAAGAAAAAGAGAAATATTAAGTTCAGGTCACTCTGCAAAGAGTGAAATATGAAAAGGTTACACAGTTTTGAGTATTTCTTTAGTCTGAAAGGAGGGGAGTAGGTCAGATTTGACATTATGCAAATAAATAAATAAATCGTACCTCAGTATTCACACTGTATCACACTATTTCAGTTTGCTCCATTGCTTTTGCATGGTTTACAATTACAAATATAATGCACGCTCACTGAGCGTTTTATTAGGTACACCTCTTTTAACTCAAATATCTCATTAACTAGTCACATGGTAGCAACCCAGGCCGTTTAGGCCTGCAGGCATTATCAAGACGACCAGCCGAAGTTCAAACCAAGCACCAGAACGGGGAAGAATGAGTGATTCAAGTGACTCGCTCGTTGGTGCCAAACAGACTGGTCTGAATATTTCAAAAACTGCTGACTTACTTGGATTTTCCCCTCACACAACCATCTCCCGGGTTTACAAGGAATAGTCAAAAAAAAAAAAAAAAAAGAGAAAATAAACAAAACAACCCCGAGCAAAACGA
>VOQJ01010743.1:32505-45473 GCA_015052665.1 Apistogramma diplotaenia
GTTGCATTTTCTTTTTTTTTTGCGGTTGTGCGTCGAACAGCAAAAACGCACCCGCCCCCGGAGGGGGGGGGGGGGGGGGGGGGGGGGGGGGGGGGGGGGGGGGGGGGGGGGGGGGGGCGCAAGGCCTACCTCAATTGCTTGGCATAGTTTTGCTCAATCTCGGTCCTCTCCTTCACAAATTTCACATACTTCTCTACCAGCTCCAGGCCAGACTGTGTGTGCTTCTCAATGATGTCATTTTGGTCCTGGTGGAAGGAGCATAAGAGACAAATAAGGAAAAGGAAAGACAAAAACACTTAAGCGAGATACGGAACACGTGTTAAATCCGAGGCAACGACCGGGATGTTGCACTGGTTGAGTTTGAGGTCACCTGACAGCATCTTAAATCGAGGGGAATAAAACTAAACATGTCAAGGTTTGTTCCTGCGTGTTGGCGTCCAAGAATGCTCGCCACATGTGCACAAGCTACTGGAGACCGTTTCTAAACTTCCGCTAAGCTTTAAATCATCGGGGATCCGCTTTTTTCTTTTTTTTACGAGAGCGAGAGAACAGTCAAAAGGACACAGGGGTCACGCAACTCAGGCAGGAAAAAGGAGGCGCTCCCCTCTTACATGTGCGTTTGGACCTGGAGGTGTTAATAGTAATTCCTGAAAGCAACCTGACACCGGATTCCATAGAGAGACCTTTCATGCCAGTTTCATTTACAGCTGAATTTGCTGACTTCTCCTCTTTATTATCCAGAATGACAGAGGCCCATTTTTCTGTTCCTGTTTCACGGTCTGCTTTATGACACCTTCAAGCGCTGACATGTCTGCTAAGACTGAGAAACAATATTGTCGACTTGAGGCGGGGGCATACTGGAAGGGGATTCCTGACATGTTGAACCATGTTCTTCTGCACCCTCTTTGCCCTCCAGGTAAAACAAAGGAGACAAAGCCCACAGAAACGTTTAACCTAACTACAGAACACAGTTAAAAGTTAAGACAAAGACCTGCAATCCAACACCAGAATAACGCCTAGCCAGTAGGCACTCTTAGGGTTTTAAATTAAGGCTGAATAATGGTGTAGCTGTGGTAGAGGAGAGGAGTGACGTAAGCAAACAGCAGGATTAGTGCATTACTGGAAATGTCTCCCACTTAAATGTAAGTGGTGACAATTTAAGCATGACTTACAATTAAACAGTAACGTGCAATCATAACAATAACTGTTTGAATGTGCGAATAAATGCGGATCTGCAGGATATTATAACTTACCACGCATTTCGTTTGTTTTGGATAACAGTAAACTCGTTCCGCGTGACTCCCGGATCGCATGTTTGAGCTCATTTAAATAAGGCAAAATTGGTGCATGTGACAAGTTCTGCTAAATTACTCGTACATGCCAATTAAGAAACAAAAGTCTCCCTGAACGAGTGGTTTTTGCTGCATCGATTTTAGTGGATTTAGGGTTCGATTCATAACTGGAAAGGCCTCAATGTGCTGCTCCCAAACCAATAAACCAGGAATGCACAAACTACAAAATTCAAAAATGCCTCCAAGAACAAACTAGCAGATAGCTAGTGTTTGTTTATTTTCTTTTCGCTGACATTTATTCCCCATTTGGAACAACAGGAAACCTATTTATGGGAAAGATAAGAATAAAATGCACTTGCCAAATGCCCTCATGGGTATTAGAGGTACAGGTTGATGGTCCAGCTTTAAATTAGGCTAAGTAATTAATTTCTGAGGCTTTTCTTAGTTTATTAGTTGCACCACTAAGAGAAGTCTATTCATCAGATTATGGAGAAATGGAAAGTTCTAGTCTGCCTCTGCAGGCTGGCCCTTGGAACAGGTGTTTTGAATAGATACGTCAATTATTTGCATATTGCGTTTGCTGATCAGCTTGTAGCACACTGTGCAAAAAAAAAAAGCTTACTACTATGGAGATTGATGGGAAGGTTACAAACTGCAAGGTAAGCTGTGCTGGGTGCAACCTCTCCGTATGGCTTTGTCCCCAGTCCACTGTTCAGTCTCCAATTTCAAAAGACCCCAACTGAAGCACTACTATCAGTATCGAGCACTATTCCAGGATTCAGACACTTCCACACAGAACTCAGCTGCACACACTTATTAATGTTGGAAAAGGCTATTAAAGCCAGGAAATGTCGGCGCTTCTGCATCAAGAGAAAACGCCTTTAGCTCAGCTTTGCTTTAAAGGTTTGCCAGCCCTTTAATGCTTATTTAATGCTTGAGGTATATTTTAATAAGATTAAACTGTAGGTCATTAGATATTGATCTGCCAAAGCTTTATGCTCTGAATTATATCGCCTGGATGCTGGATGTCCAAGTGTGGTCCTAAAACCAGAAACTGTCATGAAGCCCTTTTTAGGTCAACATTTCGGCTTCTCGGTTCCAACAGTAAAACAGCACTTTGAAACTTCTCATTAGATTAATAATCATGTCAGCTGCCTATTTATGCCACAATAAAATATTTTGTTTAGCTCATTTGTTATCCTGAAACTACAGGAATACACCAGTAATACCAGGAAGTCGTCATGCTGCACATTAGCCCGTCTGTCCCTCAACACCGCCCCAAAATACAGAGTGTGCATCAGCTTAAGCATTTATGAATAAATGACAACATGACTGAAGGAACAAAACCTGCTCATGCCAAAAAGAAAATTGAGAAATGATTGAAGCTGGTCTCTCAAAACACACATCTTTATTAGTAATTTCAAATATAGGATTAAAACCATTCCTGGTAAATATTTGGTTCCTATAATCTGCAAAACAGTTCAGTTTTTTTTTTATTGAACATTTTACACCCCTCCGCTCCTGGAGCCCATCTAAAGGCTGTGCTCTCCACCTGAGGAAAGTGAACTGTGGGAAATTATTTTGTTAAAAAAAGAAAAAAATGGAAAAAAAATTCTCCCTGGTCTTTGAATTGTTAGCAAAAAAAAATAAAGCATTTATGAGATATGCAAGTTGTGTCCTTTCATTTCACTGCGCTCAGCATCCCAATTGTCCCCGTGATGGACTGGTGGCCCACCGAGGACGTAAGCCATCTACTGCCCTGAGATTCATAGGCTGCAGCCCCACTGGGAACTTAGATTGATCGAGTGCTTAAGAAAATTTATGGATGGACAGACAGAATCCCAGCTGTCTTGTAAACAGAGTTGTAAAAAGCAGAAAATGTCAAATTCAGTTATCTCTATAAATTTATGATGACTGCTTGATTCTGAACAAGAACGCCCTACTTAAGCCAAAGCATTAAAAAAAAATCTTAAAGTACATCAAAACAACAGAATCATTGCCTTGTCAAACACCATCCAAAGCCACAGTCAAAGTTATGCATATATGTCCCCACAGTTTGTACTGAACTGATTTTAATAAGAGCCAAACAACTTTAAAATGAGCATGTTTTTGTTTTCATAGCAAATTGTGTGCGAGTGGCTTGCACGCCTGCTTTCTTACTTGCCTTTACCTACAGCTAAAACATGGAGCAATCCCTCCACTCCTTATGAATACAGCGAGCCACGAGTAACATCTTTTTCATCACTTTGAAGGATAGTCTAAATATTCTCCTTCTGCCCTGGTAATTATACAACTTCCAAATATAGAGCCATAACCTATTTTATACTGCACAGCTTTATGCATGTGGGGTGCAAGGAAAGTATGACAGTCAATTTTGCGCTTAAAAAAAAAAAACTCATCTAAACCAAGTAGAAATTAAGATCTATTATCTTCCAATACTTCAAATAATACCAGAAGAGAACTGGCATCAAGCGAAAGCCACAGAACTTCTAAAGGAGGCTCCCTGAAAGTCACCAACCTACAAGGCTTGGATGGATATTTCAGCCCTGAGTCACCCTGTCATCTACAAAATGAGGGGCCAGGCCTGGCCAGAGTGGCCTCGCTGCAGTTCTCAGGAGTGCCCTAGTAACATTCACTATCACAGTTAATGCCTAGACAATGATCTTGTACTCTGCAAACTAGTGCCTTAAAATAGCCACTGGATTAACGACAATCAGGGGGCAGATGTCACAGAGCTGATTTGGCCCAAAGGAGGACTCTGCAGCCAAACATTAACAGAGCCAATTCTGCCTGCAGGGTTTTGTTTAACCAGCCAGGTAAGGACATAACTAAAGTCTCCACAAGACTATTTATTGAAATCTATACTGACTGACGGCAGTGAGGAATTCCTCCAATACTTGTGAAACAACTACATATCATTAAAAAAGGAGAGACTTGGAAAAAGACAAAGCCTCTGATTAATCCTGGGGTACCACATTTCTCTGAGTCAATCAAAGTAGGGCAAAACTAATTAGGCTGTGTTGCACCAGCACATAGGATGGAAAAGGGACAGGGGAAGAGGCCTAGGGGGAGATAGTAATGAGGTCACAACCTCGCTATCCTCATCTTTGCAGTGCTCCATTTTACATATTCAGGTTTGCTTAGAATGTGCACGAGCGACAACAGGCTTTGTTTGGGTTCTGGATAATGTCATTGCCTTTACTGCTGCACGCTGGAAGCAGTCTGTAAAAGCTCGGTTTGTTCTGACCGAGTAAGCAGCACATCTTTTACATGTTACAGCTCAAGTTAACTTTTTAACTAAATCACAAGAGTTCAGTAAAGTCAATCATTGCATCATGGGAATAAAAGTATCTTCTAATCTGTATTCTTTGTTGAATTAAAAAAAAAACATGGCGCTAGAGTGGACACGTGAAGGCACTTAATCATTAAACTTGTTTTTTTTTTTTTACAAGACAAATCACAGCATCTAATTTCATCTCTATGGAAGCAAGGTGTGCCAGACTGTAAACAGTGAGCCATCCCACAGGGCACAACCCACCTCTGCACTGTTTAAGGGCCTTTCTAATGCAACACAGCGTTTTCAGACTCATAGCGGTTCTCAGTTATGACTATTTAAAGTCATCTGGCTCATAAATACTCAGCAACTTGTTCTCCAAGTTGTCTTTTTAACTAAGTTTAGATATAATATCACTTGACTAAATAAATAAGCAAAAACAAACTTGCATTAGGACTTGAGACAACAAGGGAAGAAAATGATCACATCAAAGGTCCACACAGAAGCTAAAAATGCGAGAGTTAACTGAGGAAACCTTAATTTCCCACAAGTGCAAGATGTCGCATGCACACTCACTCCTTGTTTCACCTACTAAACGTTAAAGAAACGGCTCCAAACGCAGGGCTGTAATCATGAGTGCACAGCTGTGCACGCAGGCGGGTTACAGCTTCTCCTCCGCACATTTATTCCTCTTCGCCGGAGGTCGTGCAGCGTTTTTCTCAGCTGCTTTAGAAACTGCGGTACTGACAACATTTTCAAATCTCAAAAGAGAAGCGAGACAGATGATCCACTCACCCAAAGCTCCGTGCCCCAATCCATGTTCAGCTTGCTGGCCAAGCTGTCTGACTCCCCCGAATACAAAGAACTTCTCCAAAGTTATCCCAACAGCTCGGAGGACGAGCCTGACGAGTATAAATCCAATCGATGGTAAACACTACCTGCTCCGGCTTTTTTCTTTTCAGCACATACAGTAAATCAGCATCATGATCAAACAATTAGGGGTGCCGTTAGTCTGGTTCTTCTAAATATTTTACATAGCGAAGGAAACAGGGACAAACTAGCTTTCGTATCCGCGTCACTCCCAAATCCTAAGCCTTAAAGGGCCAGCGCCCTGAACCACACACGACACCGGCCGGGAGACGGTGTTGCGCCCCGACAGCCTCCACGGGTTAAAGTGATATTGTGTTCAGGCCGTGTTCTTCTCTAACCTGCTTTATTAAAAAAAAAAAAGTACTCCGCGGGCTTCACGCTCCGGGGAGTCTGTGCTTCCCTGAGAAAGTGTCCCGGACTTCCCCGTATGAATCATATCACGGAGTTTATCATCAGTCATCGCAAAACACGCTGACTGATGCTGGCAGACGCTCACACTGATTCAAATCATTAATGACTCCTGATTAAGTTCTGACGCATGAAAACAGGCTGCTTTGTTTAATGTGTTTAGCCGCAGTGCTGCCATATATAACTTAGAGTGTAAACAGCCGATACTCCACGACTGAAAAGCTGCTACACTGTGACGGAGACGGAAACCATAAAAATGCCTTTTTAATTCGAACACAACATTTTAATGGCTTAATGTCAACTTTTTTTTCTTTTTGTTTGGTTTGACTTTTTTTCTTGCTTCATAGTACTGCTTAGCACTGATAAGCCTTTAATTATTATACATATTTCTACTGTTTTCAGGGATATGAAGCTGGGATTGTTTCATACAAAAGTTAAATGAAAGTACGCGTTTTTTTTCTGCCAGTTGCGAAAAAGGTCTACGAGGAGGAAGATGCCAACAGAACTAGCAAATCCAAAATGACTGGCAGGGGGATTTTACTGGTTTGACCTGAAAGACAAACCAAATTTAACGGCATAAGAGTACTTCTCAATTCTTGATGGCATGCATTGTTCAGTTTAAACCCCGGTTCCCACTTCTCTTTATACATTTCCATAACTGTTCTGCACGGATTCAGTAATCATACGTTTTATCACCACTGTGACAGATCTTGTCTTTCTCCCAACTTCATTCTCTCCAGCACACACACAAACACCAGCAGCGGTAGACGTGGCTCTTGTGGTAGTGATAGTCTTCTGGCGCCCCCCAGTGGTGTGGTTTGAATTCACAGCAGTAACATTCTCGCCCTGATTGAGCAGGGCAGAATAGTAGCTGTAAGGTAAAGCAGGATGTGCACCTCTGTGTTTGACATGAACATGGATCGTATTATTTATGTTTCCCACATAATTGGTAGTTGGTAGGTGTTGTTCTTGTTTTACTCTGAGCTAAAATTTTAAATAATGTTCTGTTTGTGTGTAAACAGGGTGTTTACTGACAGGAAGCTGTGGTCCATGTAGCCCAGAGTCCAGCTGAGCTTCGCATATGAACTGAACTCACAAACAGAATCTCGGATAATCAGGTCCTATCATATCCTAAAGCGCTCATAGTACCTTATTATCCTAAAAGAGCACGTCACTCCCAGATTGCAGGCTTGTTTTTGTTGTTTCATAAGCTATGAGGCCCCTCTTCAGTGGAACCAGTTCCCAGTTTTGCATTGCAAGACAGACAACCTCTGTACTTTTAAGATTAGGCTTAAAACTTTCCTCTTTAATGAAGCTTGTACTTAAGGCTGGATCGGGTGACAGTGAACAATCTTTCAGTCATCCTGCAATAGGATCAGGCTGCTAGAAGGTTTCCCATCTTTTCATATATAAATAAAACTGAACGGAAACGAATTGAACTCGTTGGAGGTTTAATTTCTTATTGCTCTTCCAGTGTGCTGGTTCAGGTTATGGAGAAAGGATTTCCTGTGATCTCAGGTGGATCCAGCATCACAGGGTTGAGCTCTGTTGTACATGTGCAGTTAGCATCTGTCAATGGTCCGTGAACATTTTTTGGTCATCCGTTTTTCCGTTTTGAAAACCGATATTGAAAAACGAAAAACTGATGGGTTTTCGTTTTCAAAACACATATTGAAAAAAAATAACGTTAGGTTTTTTAATTTTCATGTTACCCTCCAAATCCATATAATGTAAAATGTAATTTTAATGTATATAATGTAAAATTAATTATATTTCGTTTTTTTCCCCTTTGAAATCAAAACATAAATTCGTAAATAGGAAACGGTCCCTCTTTTTAGTTTTTCAACCCGGAAATGCGTGCTTTGTGGCATCAGAGAAACTTTCCCGTTGATCGCTGTATCAAAGGGAAAAACCCCTTTTTTCCCCATTGCAATGCGAAATAACGGCAAACATTGCTGTAGAAGACAGTTCCATTTATTGCCATGTCCACAGTTACCTGTGAATGTAGCGCTAAAGCTGTCCTAAATATTAGTTCTGTAAACTAACGAGAGCAAGAGTCAAACACGCGCCTTGAGTTCCCTTGACCATGATGTTAAACTTCCGGTTTGAGGGGAGAATAAAAGACGGGTCGTTTAGCAGTTTCCTATTCTTTGCGAATTCATATTTTAATTTCAAATGGAATAAAATAAATATTATTTGTTTTACATTTTATGGATTTGGAGTATACAACGAAAATTAAAAAAACAAACCGTTTTTCGTTTTTTTTATATCCATTTTGAAAATGAAAAACGGATAACCAGTCCGTTTTTCATTTTTCAGTATTTGTTTTCAAAACGGAAAACTGAATGACCAAAAAAGGTTCATGGACCGTGAATACACAAGTTATGTTTTTATTAGGTTTCAAATGTGCACTTTGCTGCCCTCTTGTGGTTCAGACCTCTAATGCATGTGACTGATGCTGGAATTGTAGCTCCTATGTATGCTTACTTTGGCTACAAAGTTTCCATTACTAGAAGTGGTAACAGAGAGACTTTACATGTTACATTCTAACAATAAGCATTTTATTATTATATCATGCAGTATTATACAAAATCTGGTATGATAGACAATTTATTTTAATGAATGAATGAATTAATTACCTTTGTCACTGCCACAAGAACTGCAAGATAACCCAGCATCTCCATAAGTTACCACAGCAATTAAGAATAAGTACTAAACAATAAATAAATGGCACAATGAATATAACACCCTGCAGTTCACATTATGCAATTAATGCTAGAGATAGATATGGAGGGATGCTATTAGGAAGTCTGATTGCTTGCCCTGTTCAATATTCTAGAAGTGCTTAAAGTGCTACAGCCACTGGGCAGAGTTAGAAGAGTCAGTGAGGAGACTGTGATTGCTGCAAACAGCAGGAGGTGGAGATGGTTGTAAGTTCTGACAGTTCTGTTACAGTGGTTTTTCCAGCACTTTAAATGGTCCTCTGGATGGCTTTCTGTTTTGCCTTTGTCCAGCTAAAGAACCAGTAATGGACACAATCTTATGGAGCACTAGTGCTGATGGCAAGAGTTGAAGAGCTTTAAACTATTCATGATTGTCTGAACAATCTCAGTGGTTAATTGTAGGAGGCTGAGTGCTTTGGTCAGGGTAGGAGAAGTGCAATAAATTAAAGTATCATCAGCATAAAAGTGAAACACTGCACTCTGGCTACACCTTGAAATCCTGTCCATGAAAGTCAAGAACAGGACTGAAAAGGAGCAGCCCACTGAAAACATGCTTGACTTTGTGCTAAGAATGTGGACACTTGGGGATTATGTAACCAATTTATGTAGGAAAAACAAGTTTGGATTATCATAATACAGCTGTTTCCTATATGTTATTCTATTACCCATCTTTTATATATCCAGTTTTCATAAAACAGTAAAGACGGTGTGTTAAGTTGTTCCACATTTTGTTAGGTGACACTCTGTATGATCCACTGCAGACACCACATCCACAAGTATTTGGACAAAGACACTTTTGTAATTCTGCCTTTCTCCACCACCACAGTTGTATTCTACTTTATATCTAATATTCTTTTCCATAATTTAACTCACAGTAGTTGGTTTTGTTTTTTAATTTGCAATTATAGTTTTTTATCATGGTTAATTCACCGTGATCCTGTGTGTCTGTTAAATCTCCATTTCCGTGTCAGATGTTCCCATAATTAGTTATTTTCCATATTACTTTGATATTCTCTTGTCTCATGTGCACTGTATTTAGTTTTGCTTCGCTTGCCTTGTTTTCCCTGATTAGTTTCAGCTGTATACCCTGGTGTTTCCCATTTCCCTAATGACCTGGTGTGTTTTCATAGCCCTCGTCTCTCCTCCGTTCTGCTGCTGACAGTTTGTATTGATGGTCTGCCTGTGCGTGTTCCTTCATCACTCACCAGTTTGGCTTCATGGATTTTGTTTTCTGCCTTTTGTACTTCAGTAACACCAAGATGAAGGTTATGGTTGATTTTAGGTACCAGAGGCCTCTTACAGGTCTAATATAATCACAGTCTCTACATGTGTACTTACTATAGACATTGATGACTGGATTCACTGGGCATCATTCTCCAGAGCAGCATAGAAGAAAGGACTTGGAGTGCACAATGCACAATGTATCAGATCCACACAAAGGTCTTGAGCACTCACCACACAGTGAAAAGATGAGCACGAGGAAGCCCAGGATCCCGACAGGCAGCATGCTCAGTCAGCCTGCAGGTGGATGGAAGAGCTGAGCTGTGTTTCAGGATCATCCAGAGGAAAACCAGCTTCAGGACCTGCATCAGATGATCCTTACACATCCCCAAAGCTGACTTTGCAAATGTGCTCTTATTGCGATGTCTTTCTTTAGATGATTTGCTTTTGCTGATGTTTATGTTGTTCTATGACGCTTCTGTTACCCATTTCTAGGTGTTTTGTTCCTTTGCATTCTGTGATCTACATGTTTAATTCTATGCAATAAATTGATTATTAAAAAAAAAACCTCCACTTTGTCACTATCACCATCTGGTGTTAGGATAGGGATGTGCTGGCCAAAGTGTGGCTCTGAAAGTGAAGCCACATATGACTACACATGCCATTTCTAGATATTATATGGGATGGCATGGGAGAAACCAAGAACAAAGCACGGGAGGCCTGCAAAGCAGTTAGCTTAGGTTATAAACCTATTTAAGTAATTTCATAGTGAACCAGTTTGTCCTGATCCTGGGATTTGGAACTGTTTATTTTATGTTTTATTTTTTTAATTTTAAGAGTTGTGTTTATGGTTTTGGTTTCTTTCTTCAGGGTTTCTGCTTCTTAGTTTTTTTTCTTGTGCAAGTCTGGTTTCATGCTTTTTCATTAGCATTCTGTTCCTCTTATGATCTGAGTATACCCCCCCCCCCACACACACCCACACACACACACTCCAAGTTTCAGTGATTGTTTCTTATTTTGAGTTTTATTTTGGTAGTCATTTGTCTCCTGTATTTTGCAGTTATCCTAATTAGTTTCCTCAGCTGTGTCTCATTAGCCTTAGTGTGGATGTAGCGATGTGTGTGTGCGTGTGTGTGTGTGTCTGTGTACAGTATGTGTATAAAGGCCTGTAAATCCTTTGTTCTTTGTCTCTGTCTGCTTAGCCAGTTACGGATCCCTGTGAGTTTCTTTCAGAGCCCTTCTGGCTTCTGTTCTGCTTTGTGGACTTTTACAGCCGGCCACAATAAAGGGCTCAGATTTCGTCCTGTTTGTCTCCCGAGTCTGCTTTTGGGTCCTTACCCTGCAAATTGTGAACGAGTTGTATAATGTACAATGATATTTTCCAGAATCACCTATAATATGTTGATGATGTTTTCTTTTTGTATACATTTTTTTCAATTCAACATGTATTTGTGTTGTCAGTCAAAATAGTTAATCTCCTAAACTTTAATATCAGATTCCCCGTGTAATACTAAAGAGGTGTTTCATTTTACTATGTTACAAATTCTGCGGTTACATCACTGTACATCACTAACCCTCACTGAAAATTAATGCCAGCAACAAACTAAAAGTTGATATTCCACAGGTTTGTCATGATCCCGTGCTTTGGATCCGGGGTTTATTAGTTTTTGAAATTTAGAAGTCAGGTTGATTTTCTGGATTCTGAAAAAATAAAAAAAGGTTTTTAATTGTTCAAATTAAGTTTTATGCTTTCATGCAAGCGTGCTGTTATTTCAGTGTCTCACTTTAGCCTTTACATACAGCTCATATTCTGTATGTAAAGGTCAGCTATTATACTTTGTTTAATTCTAAGTGAAAAATGAAAGAACATTTTGGAACTGAGACATGTGGCACTCTTTCCAATTCTTCGTTCCACATTTAGTGGAATCCTAGCCAAACAAAAATTTGTGTAGTCAAAGCAGTGCGAGGAAAGCTTGCACATGTTTCCAACACTCATTAAAATTGCAAATTAATAGTATTCTAGTCCATGACATTTTGGGGGGAAGGAAACAAAGGCCGGCAATCATATTTGAGGGGAGTGCTGGTGAATAAGAGGCGTTGTGTGGCTCGGTGGCGGTGCCTTCTCTGAGCTGTTCAGGCTACAAGCTCCAGGAATTCTTTGCTTCCTGCCCCAGACTTCTGTCACTACAACACCACAAGTGATGCTGGCGCACACTCACTGTTTGATGATTCAAATCATTGGAGACTCATAGTTATAATAGACCACATTAAAATAGGCTACTTTATTTAATTTGGTGAATAAAAACATCACAACATGCACATCCACCATTCCAAGACTAAAAAGCAGCTTTAAGGAAAAGCAGATGTAAACCATAAATGACACGCGAGACAAATAATTAGACTGCACACACAATTAAGTTTTCACTTCAGTTTTTATAAAGCAGTAAATATTGTCTCACATCGGTGACAAAGGGATATCTGAGCCTTTTGGCACTTTCTCAGGAGAAAAACTGTAACGTCCACGTTTTTTCTTCAGATTGTGAAAAAGGACCGAGAGCAGGGCGACGCCGATGATGAGCACAATGAGCAAAACCCAAATGACTGGAAAGAGGATTTTATTAGTTTTATCTGAAAGACAAACAAAATAAAAACAGCATAAGATTGCATCCCGACTCCTCGTACCATACTTTGTTTAATTTAAACCCCAGTTCCCAATTCTCCTTAAAGATTTCCATAACTGTTCTGCACCGAGTCAATAATCATACCTTTAACCACCAGTGTGACTGATCTGGTCTTTCTCCCAATGTTATTCTCTGCAACACAAATGTAAACTCCAGCGTTGGTAAAGGTGGCTCTGGTGATAGTGAGAGTCTTCTGGCGCCCCTCACTGGTCTCTTTTGAATTTGCAGGAGCTGTGTAGATCCAGCTGATGTCAGAGGGAGGGTTACTGTCAGCACTGCAGCTTAAAGTCACATTCTCACCCAGGAGCACCTCCTCGTTGCCGTTTCCTTCCTTGAACTCAGGGGCGTCTGTGGAGAAAAGATGAGATTTGACACACTGTATTTCAAAATCTGTTTTCATCTCAAATGTATATCAAAATAAATGAATTTAGGGTTCACTGTTGCAGAGATGTGTGGAAAACACAAACAAACAAAATTGAATAAGTAGGAGGAAATCTTA
>VOQJ01010748.1:1456-15150 GCA_015052665.1 Apistogramma diplotaenia
CCTGCGCAGTATCTTAGCTGTTCCCAGGACTACGCTCTTCTGGACAGAGCCCCAAGATGTTGTTCCAGGAATCTGTTGAAGCCACTCTCCCAGTTTGAGGGTCACTGCCCCGAGTGTTCTGATTACTACGGGGACCACCCTTACCTTCATCATCCACATCCATCCTTGAGTGAACGATTCATTTCCAACTATGCTGAACGCTCATAAGTTAGTAAGACATTAAAGTTAAATACAACTATCTAGTTATGTAGCTTAACTTTAACCTCAGACAAAACGATTTGCTCAGGAACAAATGAAACACTGAAATAAACCAAACATCAGCCGATAGAGACGATCTGAGTGAATTATGTGTTAACTTCCACTCAGAGCTAAAAGTTAATGAGAGCCTCGATTGGCCAGTAATAGAGCAGGGGAGCCGGACATTTCTGAAAATGTTACAATCAAGCAATCAAGCAGAAATTTGAGGTTTATATATCTACTTTTTTGCCTGAAAACATTTTCCGTTTTATGATTCTTAAACAAAGATCCGTTGGCTGTGAAATATGCGGACCAGGAAGGTTTGTCTCTTGTCCTTAAATCTGGTACATTAACTCAGCACTTCATAAAAAGAACCTCACACAAACAAACATTGTGGTACAAATATTAGTTGTAAATGTTAATTTACCAGTGTTCAGCAGGGCTGAGTTCAATTGGTAATGGAGTAATGATTACTGCTCTGCTCTCGGCACGGACGGACTCTTTTCTTCTCTCCTGCCCTCTTCTCTCCCGAGCTCTCTTCACACTCTATCGGAATTAAATTCCAAAACCATGGATTTGGCAAACTGGGCGATAAGTGTGATTGACAAGATTTTTTCCACAACGAGACTGCGGGAAGGAGACTGCACCTGTCTTCGTGGCACTGACCCAGTATTTGGATTTCTGGTAACCGCGTTTTGACCACCCAACCTGACCCAAAAAATATCTGCCTATCTGGAATTCGGCTCCCCTAGTCGACCTTGAAGTCGGCTATCAAAAGCTCTCTGGGTGGAGTGCGCACAGATGCTCTTCACCCCTCCTCTCTGTGATCTGTGGGGACTGGCTCTGGTGAACCTTGGACCACAGAGTTAACATCAACAGACTATTATAACTGACTGTTTAGGTGGTGGAGTCAGACCCGGCTCCACCATGTCCCAACCTAATCTCTGCCGGCTCCCCCTCGACCCTGCCCTTCCTAATTGCTATCCACGCTTTATTTGTGCAATGCTTTGGCTGTTTTTGGAACCCAGCGGGGTGCCTCTTACGGGCAAGGCACGGGATGAAACTGAAACTATTATTAGTACATTCAAGCTAAATCTTTCATTCCATTCCAAAAGTACATTGAAAAAGTCCACCGCACCAATTCAACTAATGCTTCATTGCTTAAAAATTTTCAGGCAATGAGTTACCTAGCTTTATTTATTTTTTTAAGTAGATTCAACTTATCCAGGTTGAAGTTGGGCAAGTGCATGTCCTAAAATGGCAAAGCACTCTTAGACCATCTCACACTGTAAACCAGGATAAGTTGTCCATGGAACAATTTAAAAACTATACAAGTAGAGAACCAGTTAAAACCAGTATAAACTAGATTTTTGGCAGATGCAAAATCTGATTATTTTAAGTTGTTTGAATTCAAACACATAATTACAATAAAATAGACCATTTAAACAATGGTACTTAAAATTAATAATTAATGTAGTGACAGAAACTCACTTTATTTCAGTAGAAGCAGCTGATTGGACTTAAAACACAATTACAATAAAAAAAAGACATGAAACAGCTCAGCTTATTCAGAATTAACAAGTAATGTTCACATATTAGGAAATTTTAAGTAATATAGACTCATTTTTTAAAGTTGAATAAAAAATCTGGGTTTACAGTGTTGCCTTCTTTGATGGAACTATGAATTCTGCTCCTTTACCAGAAAATCTTAAAGGAGAATATCCAGCCATCAGTTGTTGCCCTGAAGTCCACCTCTGAATGGTTAAAAAATATAAAATAAAGTTTTGGGATGGCCTAATCAAAGTCCAGGCTTTTTTGAGATGCTTTGGCATGACCTTAAACAGGCTGTTCATGCTTTTAAAGCCTCCATCATGGCTGAATTAAAAACAATTCTCCAAGGAAGTGTAATCCAAAATTTCTCCACAACAATGTGAAAGACCCATTGCCAGTTACTACAAATGCTTGATTGCAATTCTTGATTCCAAGTATGGAACAAGTAGTTATTAGGTTTAGAAGGCAATTAATTGCACACACAGGGTCATGTATGGTTTGATAGCTTTTTTTTCCCTTAATAATTGAAATCATAATTCTAAGACTGCATTTTATAGTTACGTGGGTTATCTTTGTCTAATAGTTAATTAGTTTGATCGTCTGAAACATTTAAGTGTCAGAAATATGCAACAAACTAAAATTGAGAAGGGTGCAAATACTTTTTCACGTCACTGTATAGACAAAACATGTAGACTATTGAAAGACCAAGACAACTCGTGTCTATGTAGGAAAACAAATAGTTCCTCATTTCTGCCATGAACACTGACATTGCAGTGGCCCATATTCTTTAACACACACACGCACGCACGTGCACGCACGCACACACACACGTATAACTTTTTATTCAGGCCTCTGCAGCAGTGGGAGCCATCCAACTGCCTCTTGCTAACTGCCAGTGTCACAGAGTGGCAGCGGTTCTGGCGGCTTTTGAATTAAAACCATAGCTCGGGGCAATTTGTTAACTTAATATGGAAAGCAGAGGCCCTCGCCAACGCCCTCTCACAGATGCACACAAACACACTCTCATATCTTTTTATAAGGCTTGTTGCCTTGTCAACAAGCACACATTTTAATTAGTGTTGATTGTTGTTGGCACATTCAGCGGTTATTAATTAGAGTGGGGAGGGGTTCCAGGCTTAATTGCATGCCCGAAGCTGTGATGCATTGTGTTGTGTCACACTCCAGAATAACAGAGATGCTGTGAAAAATTAAAGAATGGTGGGAGGGGTAGGCATGTAGGGGTTGTAACCTCTGATAATATGTTCTTAACTAAGAACATATTAGAAAATACAATTTAGTCATATATTTTAAACTAATCTGGAATGTGGAGAATGATTTATTAAGTGTGAGTGTTTTTTTGTAACAGTGTACTTTTATATTGTATCACATAAGAAACATTACATTATAACAACTGTCCATCCATCCATCCATACTGTACTTGTCCTAGTCAGAATCCTGAGCCACCTCAACTGGGTCATTTTGATATGGAGGAGCAGCAGCTCTAATTGGAGCCCTTCCCAAATGGCCGCACTCCACACCCTGTCTCTAAGGGAGAGGCCAGCCACCCTTCGAAGGAAGCTCATTTCTGCCGCTTGTATTTGCAATCTTGTTCTTTTGCTCATTACCCAAAGCTCATGACTATTGGTGAAGGTTGGGATGTAGATTGATCGGTAAATCGACAGCTTCGCTTTCACGCTCAGCTCCCTCTTTACAATGACAGACTGGTGCAGTGTCCTCATCACTGCACACATGGCCCCTATTCATCTGTCAATCTCCTGATACCTTCTCCTGTCACTCATGAACAAGACCCAGAGATACTTAAACGCCTCAACCTGGGACATCAACTTGTCTCTGAGCTAGAGTGGGCACTCTATTCCAGCTGAGGACCATGACGTCAGACTTAGAGGTAGTAATTCTCATGCCAGCTGCTTCGCACTTGGCTGCTAACCATTCCATTGCGAGCTGGAGGCCACCAACTGATGAAGACAGCTGCACTGCCTGGGTGCACGAGTTCAAACACCCAGGTCTAAATATCAGTTACTGTAAATGGTGAAGTCAGTGAGCAGGATCACCCTGCTGGGCTCCGCATTAATGTGCCACTTGGGTCCATAAGCAGGAGGAGCTTTAGGGTTCTGGTGCATTTTGGATTGGACTGTGGTTAAAGGCAAAGGCAGAGGGCTTTGGAGGTCCATACCCAGATACTTAAATAAGGACATGGAATATCATCTCACTGGTGGGAAGGAGTCCTCGGTGCTGGAGTGGAATAAACTCCAGACCTGCACAGTGAGACTAAAATTTAATTAATTTGTGCATATGGCCCATATGTCAGTTCAGATTACCCACCTTCTTGGAATCCCTGGATGGGGAACTTGAAGGTGCCCAAGCTAGGGACTTTATTGTCTGACTTCAGTGTTCACACAGGTTCTCACACCTTGAAACCTGGGGGTAGTCCCCAAATCCCGTGCACCACAGTGGTGCAGAGGTTAACACTGTCACCTAAGAGCAAAACCATTCTTGGTTTAAGTGTCCTACTCAGCTGGGGTCTTATAATTACTGACTTTCTAAGGCAAATGCCAGTCTGTTTCTGAGTGTAAAAGCAAAAAATAAGGAAATTACTAAAAAACTAACTAAATGGAGAATCCTGTTAATAACATTTTATTAACTACTTGAATCTGACAGATATTTTTATTTTTAATTCTATTTATTTTATTTACTTTCATATACTTTTTGTCAAATCAAACTGATGTGGCATATTGCTTGAGATTTCTTATAATGAGCAACAGCTTTCACATTACACATAAGTCATGTGGCACATTGTGCATATAGAAATATGAAAATATACCAGATTAGTTTTTTTTTTTAAAAGACCACTGGCTGCTACTGAAGACATTTATTTTCTCTATTCATGTGTTTTTGTTTCTTTTCTGGTTATATTGAGTATGACTATGCTTCATGAGATTTCTTTGTTCTGTCTCGTGCTGTATAAAGAACATGAGGACATCCTCAGTCTGAGAGTCTTCCAGGGAGAACTGGACCTGAAATCTCCTCTATAGTCAATAGCTGTGCTACAGAGCTGCACTCAGGCTGACCTCCATCCCCCCCGCTCCAGGGCTGACACTTCATCAAGAGGCCTTGTGACAGAGCACGAGTGTTGAGATCCATCCTCCCCCTTCCACCTCTTCCTCTCTGTCCTGCTCTTGATGCGCCTTCTATTTGGTACCTAATGACAGCTGTGATGAAACTGTTATGCTCTGCGATCACACCAGCCCACAGCTAGGCCTTCTTTCCGCATCCTCTGTCTCTATCCTTTCTCTACATCACAGAGCTCTACAGGTTCACCAGAGCCTCACATTCTCACTTTATCACCCCTGATATAAAGTGGCTTCACATCAAATCTCATTTCACTGCAGATCTATTTGTTGTAAATGTGTATATGTTTATGAATACATTGCCATAAGATGCAGACAAAAAGACCCAGTGGCTAAAAATATCACTTTCCTTTCTATGGTAACCATCTGGAGGGTTCATTCGAAACTTGTGCAGCTGGGTACATTTCCTGCTGTTTGCCTGAGAACATACCCTTCATTCGGAGACGGTGAGCAGCTCTGCCTATTAAAATGTAAATTCCCTCTCATTGCAGCCCTGGTAGTACCAGCAGAAGCAGCAGACTGGGATGAAGCAGAAAAAGAAGGGGCAGTTGGAGGGGGATGAGAGGTATATCTGCTATAGGCAGGATCTGTCTTTCACAACATAGAGGCTTACAGATAGGCAGCATGTGGCTGTATAAAATGCTCTGCTGGCTGGGCCCTTCTTTGAAAGCTCAGGCTGGAAATAAAAGGTGACGGGGCCATTTGTCTGATGCAAGCTCACCGTAATAGACTTTGCTGGCTTAATGCAGTCAATTATTGCTGGCACTTTTGCTTTTCTATTTTCACATTTAATTGCTCAGTTTATAATAATTAACACACACATTCACAAATGCACACACACACACACACACACACACACACACACAACTCTGTCCCCTAGATATATGTGGACAGATGCATGTTGGTACATGTAGGTCTGTATTGTTGCAAAATAAGCATTTTGAGCATCACTCATTATATGCATAAAAACATCTTTATTTAGTTCTTATCTGCTTTTAATCATTGTGCTAAAAGAGGCTCCCTGTCATTGCTATGTATCTATCTAATGCACTGTTTATATTTGCTTTGTTGTATTTGATCACATTCCTGTCCTATTTTTAAAAAGACACACAATGTGTAAATGTGTTGGAATTTGTACTATATCTGAAAAGTGTGAATTGCATAGCTGTTTAATAATTAGGTTTGCATATTAACTACTATTTATATATGGTCATTTCTTTTACAATTGTATTTAACATCTGATTTACATTAAATTATTTTTTAAATTCATTGATTAATAAGTAATTATTAACTCTTGTGTTGTCTTGCAGGTCAAAAGTGACCCACTAACATGTTTACTGTAGCTGTAGAAAAAATAACTTAAACTATCTTTTTCCAACTTGAAAATTTAGGACTTTTCCTAAAGAGACCCCATCATTAGAAAAAGTGATACTTTGTTTTTGTTTATGTTTCCATGCGGGCTGTCCACTACTACGGTCCAAAGATTGTCTCATGGGTCACTTTTGACCCGTGAATTATAAAAGCAACACCAGATAAAAAGTTAAAAGGCCACACACTGTCTCTAATACTAATCTCCACACAGATACATAGGGAGGAATGCATCAACCCAAAAGATGATGCATCTTCAAATGAAGAGGAGGAAAGCCCTCAAGCTGACAGGGACATTTTTGCCAAAGATCTTGTTTTTTGTTCTTTCTTCTGTTCTACCCTGATTGCTGTCTGAATTTGATGAGGACCATGCAATTTTCCCATTCTTTGAAAAAATGTCTTCCTAAAAATATTGATTCTAAACAACTATGATTACCAAACTGATGTTGAGTTTCTGCTTTGCTGGAACATCTATACCTGTATACAATTGTTGTAGTTTTCAGAGATTGTATTGTAGAGAACCAGAGGAGCTGACTATTACCTGAAATAGAAAGACAGAAAGATTGTGTTGGAATCACCATCATCATTAAGAGTATGGCAGTAAACAGCATTGATTTAGCTGTAAGAGAGTAATTTACATAGAGTCCATCAAATCTCAGATAGTCAGTCTTCTTTATTTACCTTAAGTTTGAGCATGCCAGAAGTTTTAGTAAAAAAACACAAGAGCATACACGAGTTCATTTTGATGAAAACACTCAACCAATGACAACTGCACCCTGTTAAAAGTATTTGGTATGTATTCAAAGATAATTCATCACATTACTGCATAGCTGAAAAAAGGTTCACAACGAATTCTTTCTTTACCTGGTAAAATGCAAAAATGCAATTTCACACAAGTGTACCATGTTATCCTACACTCCTGAAATATCCTTCCAGACTCTCTGTGCTGGCCAAACAGTTGTAGATGGTTTCTTTTCCTTTGATCACTGTGATATTACTCAGCAAATCAAGAGAAGCTTTAAATATAGCTCTTTGTTAAACCTACATTTTCTGCCTACTAAGCAGCTGACTTCTTGGATGGATTTACAGCACCTAATGTGAAAACACTGTCTCTCTTTCTCAGTCTTCGGTCTCTTTCTTAGTCCTTGGTGTGTAGCAACAATCTAAACAATATCTGTTTTAATATTTTGGTATAAAATTAACTTGACTAAAATGAAGCAAAGTTATGGATGGCTTTTCCCTGGTAGATTTGGCTGTTACAATCATTTAATTTAATTTTAGGCATCTGACCCTGAAGTTTCACCAATACAGCAGATACGAATGGAATGTAGGTTGTGGTACAACAGTTATAGTATAACAGATCATAACAACAAAAATAAAGTAACTTGTAATAATTTGTTTAAATAGATTGTGAATTATAAAACAGATAAACTATTAAACCTGGCAGTGATGCACTTGAGCTCCAGCCAGCCCACATTTATGGAGTTGACTGGTTTCAGGTCCAGAATAAGTGAGTCTACGTCTGAGAAATTAAGCACCTCCCTGGCTAAATGGTTTGCAACAGACTGTAGACCCCTTTGGTTGTTTTTTTTCACACCGGATGTTAAACTCTCACAAGAGTTGCAATATTGTACAGTTGTTTTATTGATTTTACATTTTTACAGTACAAGAAATGGTGCTATCGTTATTGTCTAGTGTGCTGTTTACATTTATTTGTTTTATTTTTCAAATAAGTTAAAAATCAGGGGTTCCTGAAATACTTGCAATCTGAATAACTATAATGGCACTTTGCCCAGTCTGTTGGTTTAATAACAATTAAAATAAAATCGAAAAGCAATAAACATGTTTATTGTTAAGGATATATGTCTATTCATTTAACATTTTAGTAGGAAAAGGATTTTTGTAATTGAAAATGTTTAATTTGTTAATATGTGGTTTGGGATTAATTTACAATTAATTACAAACCTGTAATTACCTCGATTTAAAAAAGTCTGCTATCCTCACTACAGTGCCTTGCGAAATTATTCGCCCCCCTTGAACTTTTCAACCTTTTGCCACATTTCAGGCTTCAAACATAAAGATATGCGTTGTGATTTGGGCCAAAAATTTATTTGACCAAATTTTTTTGAAGGGCAAATAAAATATCATATTCTGCTTTCCTTGTAATTAAGTTACTTAAAATTAATATTGTCTTCTTCAACTCTTGCAGAACCTCATTTCATTTTGTTCTATAATAATCTTCCTCTTGTTAATTTCTTTTAAGTCTCACATTGTTCTTGTAAGCATTCTTTTTTTCCCTGCTTGTGTATGATTCCACACATATAAGCTTTATATGCTTCCCACACTCAGTATCACCATTATCATTAAACTCCAGGTATAGATTTGTGTGTTCCTCCAAAAAGGTTATACAATTATTATTGTGAAACAATAATGGGTTTAATCTCCAATAGAATGTTTGCTCTATGGGCTTAAAAGGCTGCATTGTCAGAGTAACTGGGGCGTGATCAGAAATAACAATAGAGCCAATATCAGAATACTCTATTAATAGCATAAAAGTATGACATTACACGTACATGAATAATAATAATAATAATTCCTCATGATAGCTAACGTCTATTCCAACAACTCCTGAACTACTGAAAAGGAACGGTTTCTACAAAATACATCTGAAGATGACACCCTGGCCATAGACTCTTATTTTTGTCTTAATGTGGAAGGATAAATAGTATATTGAAAGCATAACAGCCACATTTCAGATTACAGGTACAGGTTAGTTACCCAACATACTACATACTGTGCAGTGACTTGAAGCCAGCAGCCTCTGTAAGCCACTGCCTTGGCTTTAGACATGTCTTGATAATGGAGCTGAATATTAAAATGACTGAGCAAACAGTGTTCATTACAGACCTTCCCTCCTGCTTATTTGTAGAGAACTGCAGCTCCTTTTACCTCTTATTTTTCTCTGAGCTAGGCAAGAAATACAGAGTTTATTTGAACATGACCTTTTATCCAGTACATGAGTAACAGTGTAGTGGAGTTGAATGAAATTATGCTTTTCTTGATGGTTAGTGAGTCTGTCCACTTCCATATCTTTCACCTCAGGGAAGCTGAGCTGTGGATGTCTTTGGTGTCCCTATTACATCATAAAAGCACTCATTATTAACAGCTTTAGAATAACATTCAAGGGCAAACGACTTTGAAATGGGAAACTTGATGTTTCTTCCCCCTCTCCTCACACCACATATTTGATTTAGCTAGCTCTCGGTAGTAATTCATTTTGATATGGTTTTCCACATAAGCAAAGTTATGTGGCTCAAAGCAAGCTGCTGGCCAATGGAGTGTGTCAGCCATAAGAATCCATATCACCACAGCTACAGAGCACTGTCTCCACAGAAATGGAAACAGTGTCATCAGCATTTTAGGAAAGGGAATGCCTATCCTGATTGTTCTCATTCTGTGTGTGTGTGTGTGTGTGTGTGTGTGTGTGTGTGTGTGTGTGTGTGTGTGTGTGTGTAAGAGAAAGCTGTGGGGAAGGGAATGATTGTCTGTGTTTATTGAACTGTGTTTGTATGTGTATGTGTGCATTCACGCTGACTACTCTCATGATAGCTTGGCTGCGTGGTGTGGACTGGTGCTCAAAGTGCACTCCAGAATGGGAACAGTGTGTTCCTAGCATTTCACATAGCAGCTACTGTTGCACACACTGTGTTTGTGTGTGTGCATGCACTTGTGTATGTGTGTGCTATTTTCTTGCAAAGACACAAACTGAGGAGTTGTGGAAAAATAGATTAAAAAAGAGCATTTTTTTTAATATACACCTGTTAATATCGATGGGATCAAAACACACAAATTAGAACACTTAACATTAAGCACAAATACACTCACTGTCCACTTTATTTCTGTTATTACAGGGTTGTAGCCCCTTTGCTCTCAGAATTGCCTATTTTCTTTATGACGTTGATTCAAGGTGCTGGAAAAATTCAGAACCTTGAATCAATGAAAATGAATAAAAGTTACTGCAGATTTGTCAGCTTTACATTAGAATGCCTAAAGCTTAATTTTCACTACATCCCAAAGGTGCTCTTTGGGATGTAGAGCACCTTTGGGATGCACCTTTGGGATGCTCCACAGTCACCAGATCTGAGATCTGGTGACTGTGGAGGCCATTTAGGTAGAGTGAACTCATTGTCATGTTCAAGTAACCAGTTTGAGACAACTTGATTTGTGCTATGGTGTGCTATCCTGCTGGAAGCAGCCGTCATATGATTAGTACACTGTGGTCATAAAGCAATGGACATGGTTCGGAACATGTGTGTGAAGCGTGTTTAGTCATTGAGAATGTGTTTGCTGTTGCGGAAAAGAGAGCGATTGAGGTTCACCGGATGTAGCTCAGTGCCAGAGCTGTGGTCACGCATTGGCCAGAAGAGTATGTGATTCGAGAAGTTCCTTTAGGCTACTGACGCCTGGATAGGAACCGGTCTTTGGGAAACTTCACTCTGTACACCCTTTCACATATGATGTAATCAAGCAATATGAGCCCTGAGCATAAAATATTGGATCAGCCATAGAGAGTTGATCAGACACCATACATTAGTTTAGCTTTAGTTTAGTTGTCTGTAACTTGTTTGTGATGTGGCTTTATTAAAATAAATAATTGACTCCTTATTTCTATGTGTTATGTGAAATCCTTTTCCAATCAAAGAACACACAGAACCTAAAAGGATTAAGGTGTTTTTCAGGTTCCTTCACAAAATAAAATACAGTAGAACTGTTGAAAAGACATGTCCAGGAGGAAGAAGCTAGCCAGCAGGCCTCAACTCCGAAGCAGAATAGAGGCTCTCAGAAATAATTGCAGAATATGGTGGATTTCACCTCTAGTAGACGAACCACGGCGTCCCTGGGCCACTCTAAATGTTGCTTGGATGCTGTCCCGTTTCCAGGCCCAGATAATGTCCAGCCAGGGTAACTATCTTGAAGTCAGGTTAGCTACTAGCTGCTTACAGTCTGATTGCTCAGTCTATTAGCTACTCACTTAATCAGTTAGCAGCAAACTTCCATGCAGCAAACTCCAGGTCAACATTTGCTGTTTTACAATGGCCAACAGTCTCTGAATTATCTAACCGACAATCCAAAATGTTTGTAGACATAAACTTTTGCCTCCATTCTCTACTGGAATCCACTCATCTGCCACAGCTACTCTGGTCTCCTCTCTCGCTTTCGGCATCCTCCGATGCACTCCGTCATTGACCCCGTGACTAGTTCACTTCCACTAGAAAAAACTCTTTCAAAGCAATATGCTTTGGTTAAATAAAAATATACAACAAGTAAATCAATAGTTTTTAACATTCTTAATATTTCAGCCTAAAAATAACATAAAAATAGCTTAACTCTTTTTTTAACCAAATATTATAAATGTATTATTAACTGCTTATGTATACCAGTTTTCCATTTTTAAAATTGGGCTACACGTGGATGGGGTGGTATGAAAGAATGCCACATCATTTGATGGAAATGAAAATTATCAACCTACTGAGGGTTACATGAAAATAAAATAGGGCTAATCCATTTTGCTGAAATTTTATTCCGTCAACTCCAAAATTGTACTCTGTAGTTTGAATGACCCACACATGCTTATATGCATGCTTGATTACATCAGGATATGCTCCCCTCATTGCCTTGTTTGTTCCAGCAGTGCTGCTGGCCCTGTTGTCACCTGCCGTCTCTGCACATGATGCTAAGTAGCTGCTCTACATACTTCCCAAACCAAGTAACCCTTCTGATGTTTCTCACCCCTCAGCCTTCTTCTTAGTCTATTACATAGCAACTCATGTTCGAATACATGCTCCTCTGCATTTCATTTATTTCACATGTGTGCTGGGCCAGTCTCTCAATGCTAATAAGTCATGAAGTGACCTCGTATTGAGCAAGTCCATGAAAAGAATCCATCCATTTTCTTCCATGACTGGGAACCTGTCCTGGGTGTACCCTGCCTTTTGCCCTATGACAGCTGGAATAGGATCCAGCCCCCTCTAGGCTAATGTAATTTGTTCTCTCGCTGTGAAAAAGATGGTGATGGATACTTAAATCTCATGCTGGAAAGTGAAGGAAATTAATCCTCTTTGAGATAGAATTCAAACTCCCAGGTTGCATGAGAACTAATGACATATGCAAATTGTTCTTTAACTGCAACCAACACATGTTAGGAAAAAATACAGTTAGCTACAATTGGTGCCAGTGAGAAAAGAAGAAAACACATTTTAGCTGTAGGTTATTCTAACCAGGTTGGAATATGCCCTCTCCTATTTCATCTGCCTCTATTCCACCACTAACATTTGACTGCAGCGCCCACAATCAGGTGGAAAGTGACACCAGAATTGTGTACAGGGGCCCAGTCACACTCAGATGAGGGTGTCACTTCTGCCTAGCCTGATTGCCACATTCAATGGGCATAGGAGCAGTCAGATAATTGAGGAAGAAAAGGTCGGGAGGCAGAGGTCATCTGCTCTCCCTCTCTCTCCTCCAAATTACTTGTCCGGACCAGGAGGGGAATGAAAACAGACAGTGTGCCTGGTCTGGACACCCGGAGCCCAGGAGATGATCTGCTATACCAACTGGCCCCAGGAGAGGGATGTGAAACAGAGAATGGCAGGTTAAAACAAACAGATGGTGAAGATGGAGACAGTGGAGGACCACGAATCAGGTATTTGAATGGGAGAGCGAAGGTAGTGAAGGTGTCAGATTCAGATGAGTGCACAGAGCAGCCAATGCTGCTGTACAAAAAATCTGAAATTCAATGCAAGGTGGAGGTTTAATTCCAGCTCGGTGTGTGTGTGTGTGTGTGTGTGTGAATCAACCAGGCAAAGTTGGGAGTCCGGTACCAAAGGCTGACCCAAAATGTACTGTACTGACAGAGACTAGAATGACAGAGCATTTTTCTCACATACTGGCTTCTCTTTATTGACTTAATTCTGTTAAATCCAGAATTGGATTTAAAATCCATACCTTGAATAATCGTTCAAGGACTTGAATAAGCAGGCCCCATCCTATCTTAAATATCTCTTAGGATCACCCCAATAAAACACTTTACTGACGCTTGGCTTACATGTGGTTCCCAGAAAACTTAAAGAGTAGAATGGGAGGCAAAGCCTTCAGCATTCATGCCCTTCTTCGATGGAACCAGCTCCCAATTTGGATTCAGAAGACAGACACCCTCTCTAGTTTTAAGATTACAAACTTCCTTTTTGCTAAAGCTTAGGGGAAAGTGGGGTGATTTGTGCCAGAGGACCTGAGTTAAGTTGTGCCATGTTCATAACATGGCACAACATATGTTATGAGCATATCTTTTTTTGTTTTCATTTTGAACTCAACTTCGTTCTGATGTGTTCATGT
>VOQJ01010761.1:2628-14161 GCA_015052665.1 Apistogramma diplotaenia
CGTTTTTGGGGGTGTGTGTGTGTGGGTGGGGGGGGGGGGGGGCACTGCAGACACGGGGAGAACATGCAAACTTCCCACAGAGAAATCGATGGAACCTTCTAGATGTTATTCTCTGTGAGGCAGCAGTGCTAACCACCACGCCACCGTGCTGCCTGCTTGTGTTAGTGTGAAACTGTAATCAAAGTATTTATTCTGTCAGATCTAATAACAACAGATACTTGGATAGCAGACTTACCTCTGTCCCCATAGTGATGAGGCAAACCTTCATGTCTGAAATAATAACTGCAATGAAACAAGATCATTTCTAACAATTTAATTACAAAATTTCATAAGAAAAGATTGACTTGTTTTTGTTATTTTACAGTATGTTCTCCTCATTTTAAGTTACAAAGCAGCCTCATCTGAGGATTGTGTGCATCACAGATGCAGCAGTAAAAACTCCTACTTTCCTCTGAGAGGCAGTCTGGGTCAGACAGTAGTTAACATGATGTTAACTTTTAAAGCTGCTGTGTGTTTCCTCTATCACAGCAAACCCGGTGAAGCCTGAGCTGGTGTTTTTCTGCAGAGGGGGGTGTTGATGCCAAAAGATCATACTTCCATGTGGAAACGTTGGCATGCTCTTAAAGAAAAAGAGATGCATCAGGGTGCATCAATACAGGCCTACAGATCGATCAGTGATGCACTGTTCTCATTCATTCATGCAGTCTCTGGGTGGCCGTGGCTGCAGTGACAGTCAGAAGCATCCAGCAAATCACCAACTGTTTCAGAAATAACACATTTTGTCCCAACTGGAGGCTGCACAGTGCTCATTGAACCGTTTCCAGGCCTGCCTGACTGAAGAAAGTTTAGGTAAGTCTTCATTATACTGTGGGGTCACATTTCATTTTATTTACATGCTGTTTTAAATTGAATATGAGATGCCTAAAATGCCTGTTGTTGGTGTGGTTAACAGTGGTCAGTGGGGGTGGCTGGCAGTCTGGTTGTATCTTTAGCCTACATCTTCTGCATTGATTTATTAAAAAGAGACTGAGGTATGTATGCAATAATGTAAATGCAAATTCATCCCAATTTCAAGAAACATGCTTCAATCATAGGTGGTGACTCATTTCAGTAAAATAGACTTCATAAGCATTTAAATCATCTGTTTCTCAGGTCTCAGGTGATCCTGCAACTAAAGGAACAGAAACGACTGATGAGATAATGCTCGGAGGAAGAAGGTAGCTGTTAGTAAAATAGGAATAGCTCTCCAACATGGAGGAAAGAAATGAAAATATGTTTACCTTGAGGTTTCCAAAAATCCTTTCCTTCTTTTCACTGCATTCCAAAAGTAGCTTTCACTGTCAAACTGGAATGACTGATCAGGTAACCGGTTCATACACTGATCAGGCAGGTTTTCACTCAGAACCTCGATATTAAACTTTCCATTACAAAGTGACCTGAGGTGTTCCTCAGTCTCACTGTTTTCTACTATGATGAGTAAATGATTTCTGATGGTTTCTCCAAAGATATCTTGAAGTTTATTGATTGATTGAACTTCTGCGTTTTCCACTTGCTTTGTGTCGTCTGACTCTAAAGCCAGCAGGAGCAGATCAGGACCAGGATCAGAAAGTGCTATCAGATCAATAATGTTCTGATTCAGACAAGTTTCATCCAAGAAATCAGGAGCATTTATGATCCTGAATGACTCGTTCTCTTGGACGGTAAAATTAACAAAGGTTTTGGGAACATCTCTGGGACCTTTAAGGATGAAATTCTCAATACTTGTCTTTAACGCAGAGTTCTTCCCAAACAGAGCGATGCTTCTCTTGTCAGGATTTCCTGTAGAAGCAAAAAGTAGCCATATTTTTACTTAACCATCACATTATTGCTTTTTTCTGCTTTATAGACAGTCTAAATGAAAGACCTAACAGCTGAACCAAAACAGCTGTAGTTCAGATCAAAATATCTTTTGAATCAATTTCTCATGTTCAGTATTAAATCCTGCCTGCTATCTATGGAATATTAAGGCTGTATGTAAATGTCATAAAACTAAGTGAGAGTCACTTACTTGGAGGCTCAGCAGAACTCATCCTGTCAGCTGATTAAAGGTGAACAGTGTTCAGGTTTCAACAGAATGTGAAAGCAGCTGCAGTCTGACTGATAAAGGCTGAGATCCACCCAGTGGGAGGAGAGGAGAGAAGCATCAAAGAGCTGAGAGTTTCTGTTCAGTCTCCACAGAGCCAGGAGCAGAGATGGGAGGCGGTGCATCGATCCCTGATGGTAAAAATATTTGATTTAGATTTGTTTTCTTTTATAAAACATCACGTCATCTTTAAGGCTGAAAATTTGCTTCTGGTCCAAGTAATTAAGAGTCTATATTTCTATATTTCTGCAGGTTGTCCACTGAGGATTGTGATGATTGGGAAAACTGGTGTAGGGAAAAGTGCAGCTGGTAACACCATCACGGGTAAAGAGAAAACTTTTACCTCCAATGAGAGTTCAGAGTCAGTGACAGTGAACTGTAACATGGTTAAACTCGAGTGTACCAGAAACATCCATGTGGTCGATACACCCGGCATTCTGGACACGTCAAAAAGCGCCGATGATATAAAGAAAGAAATAGCAAAATGCATTCAGATGACCACGCCCGGCCCCCACGTGTTCCTGCTGGTCCTTCAGATCGGCAGGTTCACCACAGAAGAACAGAACTGCGTGGACGCCCTGGAGAAACTCTTTGGACCTGATGCATCAAACTACATGATTGTGCTGTTCACTCACGGTGACAAGCTGACTCACGAGAAGATAACCATACATGACTATTTGAGAAAAGGCCACCCGAAGCTCAGAGAGCTGCTGAACCGGTGCGGTAACAGGTACCATGTGTTGGACAACAAAAACACCAAGAGCAGAGCTCAGGTTGTTGAGCTGTTCAAGAAGATCGATGACATGGTGGCAGCAAACGGAGAAGGACACTACACCGACGACATGTTTGAGAAGGCACAGCAGATGCAGCAGCAGTGTGAAAACATGTTCGATGATGAATACCTGGCTAATAACCCGAACTTCATGGCTGAGCTGCTTCAAAGAATCCTCTTGTTTCAGACCGTGTTGGTTTCAGGCAACGAAGACAAGAACGCCACTGATGGTTCCTCTGACTCAAACACGCAGCCTTAATCTGGCAGGAAAACACCTCTTCAGTTGTGTAATCACAGGGTTCTTTGCATTAATAAAGCAAGTGTGGGATTATTAATCACTTATTTCAGCCATGAAATGTTCAGAACTGTAATCTTCAGACTTTCAGTGGTTGATGCTTTAATTGTTTATATTAATCAGTTTCCATTCATTATAATTTCAATCAGTGGGAATGTCATCATGGCTGAAATTAAACACATTCAAATCTGTTTCCTGTTTCAAATTATGGAAAAGGTATCATATTTAAAATGTGTGTTAGGAAAACTGAACTTCAGGAAGGATTAAATGTGTAATCTATTCATATCATATCTAGGCATGATATTGTTGAGTAAATGAGTGATATCCAATACTGTTTGCACATATTCAAAATCAAGATTGAATAAAAAGCTTTAAAAAAGTTTCAGTGTCTGTTCTTTAAGTCTCCATCAGAGTTGATCAAAGCGAGTCGCAGCCCTGATCAGCATCTTCATCCTCCTCTTGTTGTGCATCTCTTCATATCAGGACGTTTTCACAGCCTTCTCTGTATTTTTGTTGTAGCAGTTTAACTGAATAAGAGTTACATTAAATCCCAAGGAACAGTTATAATGTGTTAATAAAAGTGTGCATCCGGGGCGTCTGGGTGGCTTAGTGGTGAAGCCGGCGACCACATTCATATGCCATGTTGCGGCGCAGGTTCGACTCCCGGCGTGTCGCCGACCTGCACGGGTGTCTTCCCCCCCATTTCCTGTCTCCATGCCAATAAAGCCACAAACATAAAAATTCCCAATCAGAAGATTCTCATAATAAGATCCCTCTGATAAATGAAAGAAAACAGATTTTCTCAGTCGGGCCTTTTTTATCACTCATGTTTTCGTGGTTTAGGAAGTGAATTATGCTGTTTCAGATTGTTTTTATATTCAAAAAGGTACAAAATTGTGAAAAGACACTATAAAACAAAACTGTTACTAACAGCACACATGTGAACAAAGATGCTGATCATTTCTAAGAACTTTAATTTCCTTCATAAAATATATTTAGAAAGCGAAACGAAAAAGGGTGGATCAGTTTTTCAGTTTGAACTGTGTTCAGAAGCAAAAGCCTTTACAGGCGCTACATTAGCTGATGTGTGTTACACCCATGTGTTCTTAATGCACTTCTGACATGACGCCCCCACGTCAGAGCGTTTAGCTGTATCATGTATGGATTTTGTTGCTTTTGCTTCAGACAGCGTTTGTTTCATTTGGACGAGAGCCAGTGTGATGTACCCTGGTGTTGTTGTGTTATGTTGACAGTACCTGACAGTCATTGTGTATCTGCATGAAGAACACAGACCTACCAGTTCATCCTGTCAACTTATCACAGACAGCAGTGACACTTTGACAGGAATCTTTGTTGAATGCAGATCCTCAGAAACTCCCTTCCCTAACACCAGCTGTAGAATAACTTCTCACGCTCTTCTGAAAGTGTGTTGCAGTAACCTCCATTTGTTGCACTCAGGTGCATCTTTACAATTATAGATGTTCTTGTCTGAATGAGTGCTTTCTTTGTCAGCAGTCCCAGTTGTGAGTCAAACCCTGAGGCTGCAGCCGCATCAGCAAGAGGATCAAACTGAGTGGGAGTAAATTTACAGTAATTGAGACTGGCATATATCTGCACAGGCTCTCAGTCGTCCAGGTCGGGCTGCTGTTTCATGTGACTTCTTTTAATTTGGGAACCACATTTACTGTTCCTATTAGTGTATTATTGTAATGATGATGCTGTTATTTATAAATGTTATTGGCTTGAGGTGAGCAGAATAAAACTCAGGGCCAGAATTTGACTTAAACTCTAGAGTTCATCTAACAGGATATAATATAATAATTCCTTTTTCCGACTACAACACTGACACAGGAAAGTTTTTATTAGTGCATTCATCCACTGCTATTATGGTGTTACTGCTGTGGGGACCATCAAAGAAAGTTAAGTTACTGGGTAATAAGGGGAAAAAGCATGTTATCACATCAAATATTATCCAAGTAATAACTAAATAGCATTGTTCATCAAACATGTTTTAACAGAGTATTATTACACTGAAATGTGTGTGACTGAATTTATCATTTTTGAATGATAATTTGAATTTTTCATTCAGTTTCATTTACAAAGCTCCAACACACAACAGTCACTCGAATAGGTCGGTTAGGTTGACTAGTTTTAAGATTTTATACTTAGATAAATAATTATATAAAATGATTTTAATATTTATTTTTACTTATATATTATTTATATTGTGAGAGTCAAAATATCGTGTGAAGTATCTGAAACATCCTGCTGGACAGCTGTTGGCAATCAATCAAAGCTTGTTTGTGTAGCATTCTTATTATTGTTATTACAGTTTAACAGATGTTACAGACGAGCCAAAAACAACACTGACAGTACAGATCTTTATGTGGTGAACATGAAGAACGCAGACCAACCCACTCCCACTCTGTGACACATTTTCAGGAGCCTTTTTAAAACATTTTAACAAAACAAAAAGCCCTTTAGCATAATCTTTCAACAGGTTTGTGACACATAGAAAATAACTCACAGTCTGAAACAAATACCGTGACACCACAGGAGGTCCTGGAAAGTTTAACTTTACAATGTGAAAGTAAAAGTCTGGAAAAGAAAGTCAGAAACACACATAATGGCACGACATAAAAAGTCCTCCATAAACACGTCTACCTCCTGTGTGAGGTGTTTCCAGAGGCTCCGAAATTAAATAAAATGTATTATTATTGATCTTCTGAATGATTTTTTTTAATCAGAGAAACACTCCAAGGAGGTGATGTCCCCTGAGAGAAACACAAAGAACATTTCACATCTTTATTAACAAAGAAAAGCAAAAGAAAGAAAATCAAAATTTCTGAAATACAAGATATTTTTTCCAGCATCTCATGAAAGCAGCTGGTCAAACGAGTGATAGTGAAGTCTGTGATTTTCAGCTCAAATGTAGTTGTGTCAAAGTTAAAGTATGAAACCTGCTCCATGTGTCATGATCCTGGGCTCAAGGCGCAGCGTGTTCTGTTTGGTATTAGTTCTGTTCTGTGTTCTCATGGTTTCGTTTCTGGCTTATTGTGTTTGGTTTTAGTTTCAGTAGTGCTTTGCTCATTGTTTAGTTTATGAGTTCTGTGTGTTTCTGTGTTCTCCTCCTGTGTTTGTGTGTCTGTGGATCTGTTCCCCCTCGTTCTGTGCCAAGCGTCAGTGTTTGTGTCGGGTGTCTGTGGCCCCCCTGTTGTCTCCCTCATGTGTCTCCTCCCTGATCTGTGTTATGTCTTTGTGTCATGTCTCTGGCCCCTGGTGTTTTTGTATGATGTTCTTTCCCTGTCATGTGTCCATCAGTTTGTGGCCTCATGTATTTTGGTGTTGAGCCCTTTCGTGTCAAGTCTGTGTTTTGGTTTGGCTGATGTTCCCCCTGTTAGGTCATTATCCCTGTGTCTGTTAATGCTTATGTGTTATTTAGCTTTCTGTTTAGGTCATGTTTAGGTTCCCTCTGTGTTTCACTCTCCTTCTGTTAAGTTTATGTATGTTAGGTTAGGTCACTTCCTGTTTTATGCTGACAGTCCTTTGCCCTGTTTGGTTTTGCTTCCCTTTGCCTTGTCTGTGTAATTATGTTCAGCTGTGACCTGTTCGCTCGTCATGTCTCATGTGTATTTAGTGCCTGTGTTTGGCCTTAGTTCTGGTCGCGTCCTCGTCATCGTGTGGTGTGTACCACCTGCTGTGAGCTTCATGCCATGTTACTTCTAGTGTTCGTGTTCCAAGCTGCTGGCATCTGCCCAGCTCTGCCTTTTGCTTATTTAATTAAAATTCAGTTAAGAGCTCTTAGTCTGAGTCCTGCATTGGGGTCCTGCCTTGCCAGCCACAGCAGCTAAACGTGACACCGTGAGGTTAGTTGGCAGACTCTCTGCTCAGCACTGCTGCCAGCATCCACCAAAGAGCCAAATCTGAAATAAAAGCGACACCTGCTGGAGGATAACAAGCATAGCATGAAGGACAGTGAGTTTTTTTTCTTGCAGAAGAGAAAAATATTCGAGATACAAAGAGGGGTCACTGTTGTTGGGAATTTTTATCACTTTTACATTGATATTTAAAGCAATTATGTTTATATCATTTATCAACTATTATATTAGTCGCACACACTGTATTAATGAACTCTGTATGTCCTTGATTAGTAAGATGGAGCAGATGTTTGATCATATCCTCCTGGTATGCTGGAGTCCTCAGTGAGAGTCTGCTACATGCTTTGTTCACCTGACATTGCAATTTATGTTGTATTTCTGTTTATTCATGACAACATGCCCCTTCAAGTTGGGCTCTGCAGGGACACCTGTGTTTAAAAAAAAAAAGAATTAGTATTGGTGTAAACTTTAGCTACGTGGGGATTGTCATAAACTGTTTTCCTAGCTGAGATCTAAGTGGGGAGATCATCCAACATTGTGACATTTGCCCAGAACTGTTGTAAACCAAAAGATACCCCCTAACTAGCAGCCACACAGCTTCTTTATTTCAGTGACAGAAGATAAATGCAGTCACACACAGCTGCTCCTCACAAACATGTCAGTCTGCAGCTTCCACACATACATGAGCTCACAGACGCCTTTAGTCACATTCACAGATATTTAAAGCATTTCAAGCTTATTTTAATATTTTTCTACATCTGAAATTATCAGCTCTCTTCCAGGTAGATTTGAATGATATTCAGGAAGTTTCACTCACTTTTCTGCTTATTTGTGGCTTTAAGGAGAACGATTCAGCTCTTTTCTGCAGCTTCAGCAGGTTGAGGTCAGAGTTCAGCAGTGAAGAACAAACAGCTCATTTATGGAGGACTTGAAGACTGACTGACTGCTTCTCCGTCACCGTGTCCGTGACATTAACAGGTCAGAGGAAGCTGCAGGTTTATCAGACAGACCCAATCCCATTTGGACCTTTGTGTTATTCCCTTTTATTGTAGCTTCCTGTCACTTCCTATAACCTCCTTTAGGGGGAAAATGTTGGGTGAAAATTCACCTCTTCATAGCAATAACCCCTCATGCTGGAAAATGACCTGTTGGCAGCGGCAGCCTCATGACCTTTGGGGGTAAATTAGCCTCATAGGAGACAAACTGCTTTAACCGGTGCTGCAGAAGAAGAACGGGCCAATAAAAACACTCTTTAGTCCGACTCTGGACTTCATCTCCAGAGTCGGTGTGTTTGGAGCTGTTTTAAGCTCAGTGAGCTTTGATTTCAATGTGACTCATGTTAGCATCTTCCCATCATCCAGCCTGACACCTGAGGGGTCCTGACCCCCAGGTTAAGAACCACAGCTTCACTTCACCTTTTAAATTAATAATCAGTGATGTGAGAAACATCTTCCACATCACACTGAGCTGAGCTGTTTGCAGTCTAAGCAAATGTTAGCAGTAAGATCAGCAGAGGTTGATAGCTTTGATCTGATAAGTGCAGCTCAGTTTATCCTGATCGTCATGGAAACATAACCATAATCTGATCACAGTTTATCAAAGTTAAACTGAATTTCTCAGAAAGAGAAGATCAGATATGTTAACAGGAACTCAGAGTGCAAAGCTGCTCTTTAAAGGACATTTTTACTGTGTTCAAAGGGACAGAACTGAGAACCAGCAGGAACCAGAACCAGGTCAGAACTCACTCTGCTGTGTGGATCTGATCATGTGACTGACTGTCCAACCCTGGTCTGAAGCCAGTTCCCTGTTCCCACATCCACACAGAGACACCGTCACAAACGTACCCACACAGTCACATTGTTACGTCTTACATGCTTCCCTTCAGGAATAATAATGGAAAGACTGCAGACATTTCCACTGCTATGCAGATGATACAGAGTTATATTTATCAGGCCTGGAAGACCTGTGATTTTCTTCTTCTACATTCAAAATATCTGAGTTTATTTTCCCAGATTGGATTCAGCAGACAGACACCCTCTATTTTTAAGATCAGGCTTAAAACTTTCCTTTATGATAAAGCTTATAGTCAGAGCTGGATCAGGTGACCCTGAACCCTGCCTTAGTTAAGCTACAATAGGCCTAGGCTGCTGGGGGGTTCCCATGATGCACTCTGTTTATACCCCACTCTGCATTTAATCATCACATTATTAATCTTCGTCTCTCTTCCACAGCGTGTCTTCTGTCCTGTCTCTCCTCCCTCAGCCTGGTTCTACTGGAGGTTTCTTCCTGTTAAAAAATAGTTTTTCCTTCCCACTGTTGCCAAGTGCTTGCTCATAGGGGGTTGTTTTGACAATTGAAAAGTGCAGCAGCTGAAAACTGTCACTGCTTGAAAATAGTAAGAGGAAAAATATCAATAAAATCTTAAAATGTAAATAAGCTCATGTATTGCATTTCAAATTAGGGAAGGCCTGAAGAAAGGTATAAATTTTATTCCATAATTTTAGATTAGGAAGGACTTTACCTTACAATATAAAGCACCTTGAGGTGACTGTTGTAATTGGTTGCTGTATATAAATAAATTGAATTTTTTTGAGTTGCTGTAAGCTGCTTGTTTAAATGTAACCAGTAATATAACTAGCTCAGTTAAAGGTTTAGCAGCCTGCACCACAAGTTTTAATCTCAAATCTGGTAGTTTCACGGCATCTCACTCTCAATCTATTTTCTCTTCAGTGAAATTCGTTCACTTCCACAGCTGGATCTTTGAATGTGGAACGTTAATAACTTCATTAATAGTAATAACACTAGTGTCTTTATGGCTGCTGTGATGGACTCCAGCAGTGCAGACAAAAACACGTGAAAGACAGTAAAATCGCTGTCTGGGATAGAAAAAATAAATGTGATGTAATAGAGTGAAGCTCCACCTCTTCCTGCAGGCAGATAATTACTGAGGACAGAACATGTGATGATCAGAGCAGTGAGCAGACAGAGAGAATCTACCTGGACATGGATCACCTGCTGGTGCTGCTGCTGCTGCTGTGGAGCTCAGGTAGGACTCTGGTTTAAACATCAGCGGTTAGCATCACTGATTTGATTGGAGGGTTTCAGCAAATGACTGAACACACCTGCTGTCTGTGCGCTGAGGAACAAAACTTTATTGATCTGAAAAAGACGAGATTGTTAACCCTCCAAAGCCTGAACCATCAAACAGATGCAAGAAAATTCTATTTATTTTATAAAGTGGAGTCTTTTACAAAATCAGTTTGGATATATGAATTTTCTATATGAAGTCATATTTTCTGCATCTGGCATTTTTGTGCAGTTTATTTGTTTTGTTTTTTTTTGGGGGGGGGGTCACACTGATGCTGCAGAACACACAAACTCATGTATGAAATATGAACCACAGAGTTAAACACAAGAGTAACACAGACATGGTGAATCTGTGTGTAATCTCTGCTGTAGATCTAAGTTTGAGTCACGACAGCAGAGACAGAATCATCATCCTCCTGTAAAACGCTGTAACGAGAAGATCTGTGTTCACACAGGATTCAAAAAGCTCTTTCACACTTTTAGGTCTTGTACAGTGGACGAGAGCAAAGCCTGGGACCTATACTTAATCTCTTCCCAAGCATCAGCCTGATCAGCTAGAGAGAATCGACACATACGCATATCAGATTTTATTTCTTCCACCCAGAACATTAATTTCCCCCGTCCCACTAAACAGAGCATGGCCTCCCTCCTGGATGCTGTGGCTCCATTGTGTGTGTGTTGGTACATGTGTATTAGCAGGACATTTTGTCAGAATACACACCACACTAGAAGGACATTTTGAATTAACAGGACAGGAGTGGTGTCCTGCTAATTTTGAGAAAATTCTAAGAATGTAAAATGGTTTCTATTGGTCAATTAAGCCTAAAAATGCAAAAAACAAACAAACCAGGATTATTGTACACAGATTAAACATAAAAAATATATCAATTAAAGAAAAATGAATAAAAAAAGGCAACAAAATAATTAAATATGGTACTGTAATCTTAAAACCATTACACACTTGTTGCTAAAAACAACACTAAACTCCGAAACTTTCGGATGTGATCTTGTTTTATGCCCTATATTCACACCGAATGTGTTGCGTTGCAAATAAATCGTCCTCATTAAACATAGTGTGAAAGATTGCAGGCAACATCAAGCAATGATGTAATGGGTCCTTAATGTTTTTAAACAAGAGCAAGAAGAATTAGAGATGCTGGTTCATCAGCTCCTGAGAAAGCAGCAACAGGGAGAGTTTCATGGTTTAAAGCTACATCACAGCCACTTTTGCACATATTTTAGGATGTCAGGGGGGCAGTTTAAGCTCCTGTTGGCAGAGTTGGGATCACATCTGAGGAGGCAGAAAATAATTTCAGAGAGCCGACTGACCTGAGCAGCGTGTAGCTGTGTGTGTGAGGAAAAATAGTACAATTTTACTG
>VOQJ01010762.1:3279-26876 GCA_015052665.1 Apistogramma diplotaenia
AAAAAGGAAATTTTTTTTTTTTTTTACTTAATTTACATTTATTTACATCCTCAGCAAGAAACATACCTTACGAAGCATCTATTCAGTGTTAACAAAGTTATATATAAATATATTTCTAGGAATAAGAGTTAAGTGGTTTAAAGACTTTATTCACAGATTATTGAGGACAATTACAGGTACATCTGACATCTATGACAATGGCTATTACTACACTGTATAAAACATGAATCTAGTGATTTGTGGACTTTGACTTAAAGCCTCAGTCTGTGAAACAGCTAATTAGCAAACTTAGCAAGCTTAGCTTAGCTGTATCACCAGCCATGGGTGTATCTTACAGACAGAGTAATAGGTCTCCTATTCCTAGACTGACATACAGAGCAAAATAAAGGAAGTGGGACAGTACAGAAGGGCCCATTACCAGAATTATGCTTAGGGCCCAGTGAGGTGAGAACCGGCTCTGCTGGGGTTGATGAAGTGCTGGGAAATGATGTTACTGTGTGAATATAAACATCTTAAGCGCCTCAAGTTGCATCTTGAGCCAAAATCTGGGTAACACTTGTAATTTTAACTGTTACTCTCTCGCATATGTGCTTGCTTGCAATGTCATGGTGTCCGTGCTTTGCAAGTTCTTGCTGTGTTACTCCTTTGTGCAACTGGGAACTATCTTTTTTTTTTTCTTTTTCACTCATTTTGGTCTATTTTGGTTTGTCGTGTATTTTATAAGGTCATTAGGCGAAGAATAAATTGGATACTGTGCTCCCTCTGAAGTTGTTACGATGCTTGTGTGGGCCTCACTGGCTTATTCTCTCGCTGTCCACTTGGGTCTCAATTAGAGATTAAGATTGTGTTATTGTAAAGATGATTGTTCTCTTGCATACAGCCCCTTCACATAATTATTTCCCTGTGGTATTTGCCTCAACAGAAGCAACATTGCGTTTAGCAGCCACATAACGGATGTGTTCCAGAGAACAGATGTTCATCTGAAGGCATGTCTGACGCCACAGCACAAAACAATTTATAGTGATATGTAAATTAACAATTTCATTTTTTCTTTTTGTAGGAATTTAAAAAAAAAGCAGGATGGAGCAATAAATCTCTGTCATATTCACTGCGAATGGGAAAAAAATGAAATGAAAGATAAGTTTTTATTCATGCAAATAAAATCCCAATCCCAATATCTGCCAGAGAAATAATAATTATATGTTTCCTCTATTTTTTTTTAACTTTAAATAATCAGTTGAGCCTCATTCCCATTTCAAAGTAATCTGCCAGGAATCTGTTCTTGCTTGTATTTGATGATCAGAGATTTGTCAAACGAGCCAAGTTCAACCTTTGTGTGTCTCTGTCTTGTCTTAGACCCCTCCATACCCCAGCATTAACCTCCTGGGCTGAAAACCGAAGCCAGTGCACATGTGCTGAAATCTCAGTTCTTGGAATCACAGCTTGAGGCTGGCACTAATAGTAAGTCAAAATCCACAGGCTTCCATATAAAAATTTACAACTTTACAACAGAAATAAACATGTTTATATGTTGGTGTGTAAAAAAAAAAGAGCTTTTGTCAGCTGGATGCCAACACGCGTAGCTGAAGCCAGTAACTGCTTTTATGGCTTAACCTCAGCTAAGTGAAGACACTAAACTTGACCTGTTGACCATGTTTATGGTTCTCGGAAATCGATTAATAGACCCTAAAACACAAACCAATGTTCTGGTAAATTCAATATAGTAAATTCTATTGGTTTTACTAATTAGTTTGAAAGGCACCTGTCTCATCAATAGTAAGTGAAGGTTTTAAATATCATTTCGTGTCTAATTTAACACATCAGTGTATGACATCAAAAGCAGAGCTCTGCACATCAGTTCCAACTGAGCTGTCTAGATGGTTGTGTTGTTTTGGGCAAAAGGCAACAGCCTTTTAATTTATCATTCAAATAGTGATACTGCAGTGTCAATACTTGAGATAGCTGGGTTTCATAGGGGGAGAGGAGCACGCTGGCACATAAACACACTGCAATCTTGGCCCTCAGCAAAAGCACTTGATTAAGCTGTTTTAGTACCCTTTACTCACTGGGTACTAAATATCTGACTCATAATGTATCAATTATGCCAGGAAAGTCTTGCTATGATCTTTCATGGATGTTTTTTTAAAAAGTAATCAAATGAACGAAATGGTGATGTGGATATTCCAGGGAATAAGAAACAAACAGTTTAGACGCTTGATGACAAAAGTAAGAGCAATGATGTTTTACAGTCTCAACTTTAAAAATCATTCAGATTTACAGCAGCATAAAATGAACTCCTGTTGTATTCATAGTAATTACAGATCGATGAGGACTTGAAGGAAAAACTTGATTAAATAAAGAACTTTTTCCATCTATTGTCACGTGATCCAACATTCCAGTATCCTGACTATTCCTGTGCATGTGGTTTGGGTCCATTTGCATGGTAACTGCAAATCAATACAAACTCATTCTTTACGACTTCATCCTTTAATGAAACATTTCTGTTCACATCAGGGTGGACTCTTTCAAGATGACAGTGGCCCTCGGTGCCCTCCTAACTGGTTTGATATGTATGAAAACATACATATCAAACCAGCTAAACACCTGTGGGAGATTTTAGACGACTGTGTGATCCACAACGCCACTACTGTGACAAAAATACCAAATGCAGGAATATCTTTCAGAATGATGTTTCTCCATCCCTCCAGTACGGCCCTGAGACATATAGGATCAATACCAAGTTACAGGAGCAAAGAAGGAAATAGTTAAAGTTGTCAAGGCACAAGGTCCATATAGGCAGGAGGCTATATGGACTTTGAATGAGTCAGCAAAGCGATGCTATTTGGTCTCAGTTCAGCAGTCGACATTTTTAACCATGACAACTATTGTTCCCTAATGTCAAACAAAAGGAATTGTCTCTCTAGTAAAGAATTAAAAATTTTAAGTGTATGCAGTGTATGTATATATGCACAAGAGCACTTAAGAATTCCTAGAAACCCTGGCTCCTTGAACGATAAATATAAAGAAATGAGACACGGTTCAAGCCTTTTGCACAAAACTGTGTAAGTGATTTTTTTAGACAGCGAGCTGTAGTTTTGGAAAACACATACAAATGTGTTGCTCTGCCAAGAGTGGTTTCAGTTCAAAAACACTTTGATGTCCCTTAGGGCAATTAAAAATAACATATTTTGGTGTTTATTTTAGAGGATTTGCTGCATATATTTTATACCTGCCAAAATGCCTTGTCCAAGGTGTTTTCTTCCTGCTGCACAATGAATATTAAGTTCCACATTCCTACAGAGGTAGCAGGCGCAGTACAATACATTCGTTGACGTCCTTTGAACCTGTGGTTCAAAATGTAAGATTTATCATAACTGCAATTTTGATGGTAAATTTAGAGGACGTTTCCTTTATCAGGCAAGTAGTTCAAGATAACTGCACAAAAACAACATCCATGAGGTCGTTTATTATTCTGAGCAGAATTAAAACCTGTCTGTGGCCACATTTTTCCTCTATATCACTGCTGACCCTTTTGGCCTTGGTGGCTTTTTGGATCTGAGTCTGCTCTTTGCTTCCTGACAGATGGTCAAGTGCTACCAGTCTTGTCCTGGTCCGCAGGGGGCACCAGCTGTATGTACAGACCGAGCACATGCACAGTAACCTCAATGTACCTTTTCTTCAACATTTGCACCATATTTGCTTGCAAATAATGTGAAGTCTTGCGTTGGTTAACAATATGAACACCAAGTTATAGTACTTGCAAAAAGGCCAAGCTGGCCGTGTTCCACCTCAGCTGTTTACATAACATTGCAGTAATAAGACAACACTAGCAATGTGGTACAAATATAGTCTCAACTAATAAATGTTCGACATAGCTCTCCTTAATATCAGATGTGCCTTTGTGCAGCTTGTCAAGTACAATCTGTGAAGTAATACTAGTGTTCACAGCAGAACAAAATGTGTGTTTGTCTAAGAAAGCAACCCATAGTCTTAAGGATTAATACACCTTGAATGAAGAGTTGAAGCAAGTCCTCACTGGGAACCAATGAAAATTCTTCCCTGGTGACATTCGGAAATGATGCCCAACAGTATATTAATAGTTTGGGGGACAACAGCAGTGATAGAGACAGAAGGTTAACAGCTACTGGGTAGTTACACTCCTGGGATGCAGAATGACCAATTACTTTGATTAATAGGGGTCTAATTAAATAGCTTCTCTCCCAGCCATTGCCAGTAATGTTTTCTGTGTGATAAAACTGTAAGTAGATGTTACTTGTTCTTTCTCATGTTTTTTTATTACTCCTATGTTGTCCATGTTTGTGAATCTGTGCTATGGGCTGATTGCCAGTGCCTCTCATAAGACATTATTATTGCTTGCATGCAGACTGATGGGAGTGCGCTTGTGTATTTCTGAGTGTGCACGGGGTTGTTTGTGTCGTGTTCCCTCATCTATCAGTAGGCTGTCCTTCTCTGATGACCACTGAAGCTCCATTAGTACCCACAGTCCTGATTGATGTTGCACAGTACTGTGGTGGAAGGCTAGGAGTGCTTTTCTGAACCAGCAACATGCTTATTACAACACCTTTTCACTGCAGAAAAGGGAAATTGCTATGCTGATGTCGCGAGGCTCAGATTTGAATTGATGGTGAGCTCAGCAAACGCCTCAAATGTTTTTGCTTTTCTCAAATTTATTTGCAGATGATGTCTTTGAGCAAGATGTTTTTTTTTAAAAAAATATGGTGGGTAAGATTATGGCCTGCTTCATACTGTAAATTAATTTGAATAATAAGTTCTTTCTGGATCTTGACTGGCAAACCGTACAAGCTCCCTTAATTCGGGTGATTCAGAGCAGCCGAGTGGTCACAGTTGTGTTTTAATGCAGCAAACCTGCTTGTTTGGAAGGATTTAGTTGTTTTCTCATGTCTGTCAGGTAAAGTCCAGACTGCGTATGATTCATTTGACGAGTTATCTGAGACATCATAGAAGTGGATGACATTTCTTCTTCTTCTTTTTTTATATATATATATTTTTTTTGCATATGAAATTTAACCCAGTAACCTGGAACCCTCCTAATCTGACAGAATCAAACAGCTATGTTGAACATCCTTGATCAAATGAAGATGGCAGAGTTGGTGCTGTTATAATGAAATGCAGCGAAACACATAAAATGGATAGTTCACGAGATCACACACTGATGAGGTTTGCGTGATGAAAACACACTTTTTCCATGTGATCTTCTCTCGCTGGTCTTCAGAATGTTTTCACTCGCTTATGTCTTGTTCATGTCAGCAAAATTGAATGTCTTGAAAAGTGAATGCTTGAGTTATGCCGCTACTTTTCAATATGGCCTTTGAATCCTTGTCTGCATTCATTAGTGGAAAGCAATGGCACCATGAGTACAAGGGCCAGCTGCCAAAATATCCATGCCGCGAGACAATGAGGGAGATTGGTGGCTCTGTAGCCTGCTGATGACTACACAGTCTCTTTGATTTTCCATTTGAAACAGAGATATGGTGCTTGTAGCCCACTAGGCTGTCAAAATGAAGCCTAGCAGAATCACTCAAGTTCTGATTTATTTGTGCTAGCTTTGCTTTTCTTCCTGTCACTGTGGCTCTCTATTGTCATTATCAAGGTCATAAACGAGACAGTAATAGGAAATGAAAATAGTTATCGTGTTGTTTTCTCTCTGTATCTGAAACGGGTTTTGCTACGGATTAGTCGCCTAAAGTGTAGGTTGTTGATGATGATTAGAATTATATTTGAAATTATTTTTCTATACAGGAAATATGAGGGAGAGCGGATGACATGCAGTAAAGGCTGAGTCAGATTGAAAGTGACAGCCTCAACCCGCAGAGCTTCCCACACACAAATTATGTTTTTATTGTTAAATTCGTGCTGTTTGGCAGATGGTGTACATTTTTTTTCCATCATATTTTTTTTTTTTGCCAGCAGTTTATGCATACCATCGCCTTATGTACAATGACATGTGACAAAGTGCAGTGATTGCTTTGCTGCATATTGAACGCACCATTTTAGTATTCCGGTGCTACACATTATTACATCGGTTTCCACACATTAACCTTTTCCAAGTTCTTTCCTTACTGTTGTGCTCGTATGTGCCCAGACTATGATTAATATGCCTTTGCGCTCATGTGATAAAATCTTGCCAGTCTCCCTCCCTGCCTACTGACAACTCCAGTCACCTTATTATTTTCAAAAGGTTGTGTGGTCACTGAGTTTAGATTATTCCATTCCTTGCTCTACATTTTATGCTGCACATGTCCCTTCCTCATTCAAATCAGTTTTGTTTCCAGGAATGGAATATAGAAATGGGTTTTAGCTTTTGTGTGGCTGTATTTCACTACAGTATAACCATTTCATCTACTTCCCACTAAGACAGCTTGTGTGAGTTTTCTCAGCTGTCCTTTGTGGCCAAATTGTGCGTTCTGACACATTTTTTAAAATGATCTTTTACACAAACACACACCGTATATGTGTACATACTCAGGTCATGCATTTAGAACACTGTGTCAAACCTGTGAATTGAGATACAAGCAAATGCACGAGGCTGATGTGAGTGTTTTAACCGCTCTGGTGCTGATAACAGTCACAATGATATGACTCATGCCAGGTGTTATAAAACCGGACAGTGAGAGGTATGTCAGTTAGCTGCTGTTTGTACACATCCATGCAGCCCCGAAGCCCAGACTAAAAATGTATCCTGTAGCATGGCCAAAAGCAGCAGTAACAGGAAATTGAAAGAAAGGTTTATAAACGGGGGGTTAAAGTCGGATTTGGCAGCTGGGGGAACCCTAAGACACAGTGTAGTAGTGCGGTGGGTGGAAAAGACCCATTTAGAAATAAGTTACAAAATGATTGCATTATGGGCAGATTTTCCTTTGTCCACAGGTGATCTCAGGTCAGTTGATTTTTCTAGATTTAGCAAACTGCGTTCTACAATCTACAACAGCATGAGCTGTCATGTCTGATTCCCAAAGCTAGCCAGCATCAAGCCAGAGTGAAGGTACAGTTTGACAAATCAAACGAAACCACATCATCAGCTTAAAGCTAAACTGACCATCGACAGTAAAGATGCACCAATCCAGCATTTTGATTGGATATTGATCTGATGGAGGAAGCACGTTTGGGTACTGTGACAATGTGCTGATTTATGCTGATATGACTGTTCTTGTTCCATTTGATAAAGTCAGGAAAGCTGTTTACTATATCAAGCCTGATGTTTTCTTACAAATAAAAGAATCACTACCTGTCTCGTCCTCACAGTGAGGAATGCAGCTTTTCATTTTAACACTAGTACTGGTACTTGGTATCAGCAGATATCCACAGTCAGAAGTGGAAAAAGCTAGATCAGTGCATCCCTAATGGACAGCACGGGCTGCCTGCACCAGTCCAACATACTATATTACTGCAAACTGCACCATAACACTACAAACCGACTGCACAGCTTAGTCTGCAAGACACGTCCCAGTATTAAATACCCAAATGGCTTCATTAAGGTATAATTTACAGATCCAATGCGTGATTAAATAAATCAACAATTAATAAGGACATTTCATGTAAGCTTTGAATTTCCAGTTTATTCAATTTTACTCATTGCACAGTTCTTACAGTCGAAAACAGCCTGTCATCTGTCTCTCGTCTCCTTTCTTTCTTACATCGTTCTCCAGCTCTGAGAGTGAAGTTATCACACATTACTGTTTCCACCCTCACTGGGACATACAGCAACTGTACCGTTAGCCAGCAGACAGATTGTGCGCTTGTGTGCCAAACAGTGTACTGTATGTATTCGCTGTTTGAATAAAAAAAAGCAGCCTTGTTTCTGCTTGCTCCCATTCTGTAATATGTGCTTGCTGCAGACGATAAGTAATGCAACCTCAGCTTTGATATAAACATGTATGAACAAAATTTCTTGTTTACTCTATTACTAATTTTGTTTTTGTTTGTTTTTTCCCCAAGGATAGTGTTTACTGGCCATTTCTGAAGCAGCCTAATTTACCCCCTTATGTGAATGTAGCATATACTGAGACAAAAACTTTGATGTATTAACCACACTTAAAAGCCAAGCCTGACCAAATGGACCAATTTGAGCACAGATTCTGGTTCAATTAGCTCAGAGATAGTGATCAAAAGACATTACGGTCCATAGCAGGTCTTTGATTGTAGAAGTGAAGCTTGAGATGGGAAGAAGAAGAAGAAAAGAAAATGATTGCTGTGGTCTCTGGTATTACTCTAGGGAAACCATTTTGTTCTTTGCTGCAAACTTCTACAGTCTCTTTTTTTGAGCTTTCCAGCATTTCGCATTTCTTCAAAGAATCCCGTTAATTTTCAGAGCAAGCTTGTGAAAGATTCAGCATTTCCACTCTCCATCTTTCACCATCTATATAGCAGGAATAGCTCTGTTCTCACCAACATTCCACGTGGCCTTAATTTATTAAAGAATGTTTGAGCTCTTGGACCACAGTGTTCATGATCACTTAGTTGGAAAAAAGGCAAAAAAAAAGGACACAGTGAGATGATAGGACAGGGTATTTAAGTAAACCTCCCATTAAATCAAACCACCTAACATATTCATACTGTATCAGAGCTGAGAGAGGATGTAAAAATTATGTGGTGATTATAAACACAGAGAGAGCAGTTTAAGGATGTCATGATAGGCTCTGGATAACTGTGATTATAACATGTCGGAGTCAGTAAATTGATCTTTTAACTGAAAAGGTAATAAGAATTTTAAAGGAAGGTTTGATATGTTTTTAGATCTTAAGTTATTATTTTTTTAAGTGTAATATACAAGAAATTACAGGTTATGGTTTTCAATTCTGTAGTAACTCAGAAATTATTTGTGGGCATCGTTTTCTTTAACTCATTGTACTTTGTTTGTAAACTGTTTATCCTCCTTTCTCAGAAGGGCACACTGTCCTCTTAAATTATTGCGTATGTGTGTGTGTGTGTGTGTATGTGCGCGCGTGTTTAGACCAGAAAGAAAGTCTGTATTTGACCGTGTGTGTCGTCACTCTAAAGTGGGTAAATTTGCGTGTCTCTCTTAACCAGTCCGATCTGAGTGGAGGCTATTAAAAGATGAACATGCTGTGCAAGTGCCCTTTCCATCATGGCAGGATCTGCACCTAATGTCACCTTTGTCGCACTGACTGACAGCATCGAGGGAAGCGAGGGGGGCCATCACCTGCTCTCCAATACACGACCACCTGTCAGAGCCAGCAGGCTCACAACTGATGATGCTTAAGATCAACTTGAGGGCAGTGGACTTCACTTCAAGGATATACTGTATGCTCCATAAACTCCATTGTGGTGCATTCATTATCTCTATTAACCCTAAACTTTTAAAGGGTAAGCATGTAATTGACCCGAATAGCACGATTTCTGTTGGAATCATCATTCACTTAATGTCCTCGTGTCTCCCATTGTTCCTCTGGGGTCCGACGACTCAACTTTCTTTTTAGCTGATGGTTCTTATTTGCTTTTGATCAGTGCCCCAAATTCCCCACTGTGACATCACTGTTTCTACATGTCTTGTATGTGCCACTTTACTACACTCATGGTATCACTTTGAACGGGAATTTCCCAAGGATAGGTGGCCCCTTGCTACCAGAGGATGCTCAGTGATGCAGGAAATTGGAAAAAGGTGGAGGACCAGATTTACTGTATAGCACGTCATTTTTATTAAGCCTTGTTTGCATGGACAGAAAAGTGAGCGTGTTTATTCTAAGCTCAAAGTTTAAAGTGTCAGCTGCACCCACATTCTGCTTATCTCGAAAGGGGAGTGGAGATCGATCTGCTGTTTTCGTCACGAGAGTGTTAACAGATGGGGCACATCACAGAACATTATCTCAGCATGCTTAGCTGCTGATGTATGGCGTGTTTGCACATGAACCGAGCTATCAATAAAACCAGAAAGGAATGCATGTGGCTTTACCAGTTAAAAGTTACTATGAGGAAAGTCAACTTCTGTTGAGGCAAAATATTATTATTATCGTTAGTTGTAGTGCTATAGCAGAATTATTTTTTTTTGTAGAAAAATACAAAGTGGAGGGTAAGGGTAATCATTCGCTGTGGTATTATATTTAAACTAAACCTATGTATCCGGCAGCTACAGCATTCCCAAATCATCATTTGAGCAAATGACCAGTTTTCCCTTCACTGACACCAGCAGACCAAAAACCCCACGCGTCAACAAGAACACAAGCTCCGAGAGGATCCGTTTGGGAACGGGCGTGCACGTTGTGAAGTGCGGGACTGAGGAAAAGCCTCTGCTGCTCGAGACAAAAGTGGGTCATGCAAGAACATCTTAAGGGACTGCTGTGAAATTCTAAAACGTAATTTGCTGGGAATTGAATTTCTAATGACACTAAATGAAAACGGAGCCGTGAAAGTGTTCCTCTCCTGCGCGAGCCCCAGTTTCTACAACCCCACCGAGACCCCGAGGCAACATGGGAGGCTAGTAAAAACAGGACTTATGGAAATGAATGGCGCCATGTGAAAATCACATTTCATTGGGCTTCATTAAACTTTATATTTGCTTGATGAGGCCCACAGTTCTGAGATTTGAATATGATTAGTTTACAATGTTGAGGGATGTTTTAGTTATTCATTTTCATGTATTGTAAACATTTAATCGGACAAGTTGACTGGAGTATCAGCCTGGGGGACATTGTTACAGAAGGTTTAGTTGTTAAACTCACACGTTACAAAAATCCCAGCAGTCCTGCTTTGTACAACAGCGCAAGCAGCTTCTCTGTTGCAATGGGACATCTGTGCAGTACTAGTAACAAAGTTTGGGCAACCATGAATGGCTGAGTGTGTCCAAGCTTGACTGGTACTGTGTGTAGTTTACTGTTATTGATTTCGATAACAGTAATAACCTCTGTTAACTCAGCTATTTCCACATGGAAGTTAATAGAAACTCAACATTTCTAAGCTTTCGGGACATCAGTTATACTACATAGCTTTAGTTTGGATTTATTTTGTTATTATTCGTCTTTTGATTTAATCGTTTATGATTTAGTCCACAAGATGTCAGATGGTGGTTAGCACTGTTGCCTCACAGCGGGAATGTCTGGGTACCCTCCCTCTCACCCTACGGCAGCTGGGATGGAATCCAGCCCCCCTGCAACCACCGAACAGCATAAGCGGAAGAGAATGGATGGATGGATCGATGACAAAAAACAAATGCTCCACTGCAGTAACATAAAATAATAATAATAAAACAGCCAAATTCTCATATTTTATATGAGATGGGCAGGTGGCAGCTGTGTTATTTTGTTGTAAATTGCACAAAAACAGAAGATTTTGTGCACGTTTTTGTGCGATGTTGATAGGACGATCAATAGCTACTGTAAAACTCAGGAGGCAATGTTGATCATTGAGTAAATGTCTGCCATAGCTCCTCACTTCATCTTCATCCTCCTGTACTGTGAAAGAACCAGCTCTGTGTCTGAGGTCTATCTCGTGAATGTGCTTGTAATGATCACTTGGCAGTGGAAGCACATTGATTATTGGCCTTTGTCCATATCCATTACCTTGTCTAGACTTTTGTCTGTGTTTGCTTTTTCCTGTAGTCCCCTGGTTGCTCCCAGTTCCCAGTCTATATATATATATATATATATATGGGAACTGGGAACTGCATTTTAATGTGAATGGCTGTATACAGTATAACTGTATTTATACGTAAGGTTTTAATTTATATTTGTATTTTAAGTTTTATAAATTGTTCCTTGTAACTTTTTTCACGTTTTTTGTGATTTCAGGTCAAGTCTGTTAATACAGTGTGTTAATCTGAAAAAAATATAACAACACAGTCACACGTGTGAGGTGAAATATAAAAGTAACATCAAAAAAAGTCAAAAACAGCCAATTATGCTCTAGACCCCAGAGGGCTAAACAGAGATTTGATTATGATTTTGTTGATGTCACAGGGACTGTGGACACTATCGGAACAAAAATAAGTATTAATAAACAAAAATGGAGGGACTTGAGCATAATTATGTGTTAGTCGGTTCCTTGAGTAATGTTTAGCTCCTTAGTACTGTCATGCCTGTATTTTTTATGGAATAAATGCTCAGTCCCAGCTGCGGTGACTCTAAAATGATGCATGCCCTAACAATACATAGGCCTTGGTTTATGTGCATGTGCTTTAACAATTACTGTGGCGGAGTGGACTCTGTCAGAAGGATTATCGGTTGCTCAGTTCCTTGAGTAATGTTCGGTGCCTCAGTACTGTCAGGTCTATATTTATTATGGGGTGTATGTGCTGTCAAATGTCCCGGCTGTGGAGGCTTTACAATGCTTCCACATTACTAACACACTGAGTTCTTTATTACCAGTCAAAGGTTTGGACACACTCTCCCATTCAAATGAATGGGTGAGTGTGTCCAAACTTTTGACTGGACTGTATATAGTAATACTGTATATATACAAGCACCCTGTTCTGTGTTATACAAACATATGAAATGCTCTTGACTGGTGAAAAAAAATCAACAGAAAACACAAAATAAAAGCGGAGTACTTGTGACTCACTGGTGAACACTTGACGAATTTTCTTGATTATCTTTGAAGTGACAGTCATGCATAGTAATCCCTATTTATGCTAATATGCTGTTCCCCGTTTCAAACTGAGGTTGGGGATATTGGCATCTGTTGGTTCTGACGTGTGCGCCTGTGTGTGTCTGTGACAAGTGAGTGTCTGAAACATAAAGTGAAAATGAACCAGTGAGATCTGTTGCACCGAGTGCATAAACGCTGTGCCATGGAAGGCACTCATTGGCCTAATGGCGGAGAGGCTAATTAACAGCAAAAATCGGCTCGTTTGGTTGCCAACGCCAACAGAAGGTCATGTTCCAGATGCCAGCTGGTATGTAGAGGGTGGCTGCTTTTAAATTAATGGAGAACACATCATAGATGAAATGCTAAAAGTACATTTTTGTGGGCTCGGTGATGAAGACACAGCCACCTCCATTGTTTGAACAGTTTTAACAGTTTTAAAAATATGACATTATTTAAAATAATTTAATTTGATATAAGGTATTTTTCACAAAGTCAGAATGGTTGGCTGGTTTTGTTCCATACAGTTTGCTCTGTAACTTTCTGGACATTTTCTGCTTTTTGCCTCTGTACACCACCACAGTGGATTTTACATCAAACAGTGAAAGTGTGATTGAAGTGCAGACTTTTACCCAGTGGGTGCATTTGCTGCTGGCAAGTGACCAAACTGTCAAAAGAGGAGGTACCCACAGTCGTGTGTGAAACACTCTGGAGGCACTGTCTTGGTTCGGGGCTGCATTTCCGCCAGTGGTATCAGGGATGTTGCCAACAGAAAAGTACCATCAGATTTTCATCCACCATGCAGTACCATCTGGAAAAGAGGCTGATTGGTAATGGCTTAATTTATCAGGATCACAATTATCCTAAACACACAGCCATTGCTTTAAAAACATAGCTGAAACACCCATCACTCTGAGCCTGAACCTCAACATTATTAAAAGCAGTGTGGGATCATTTTGACAGAGAATGGAGCAAAAGGCAGCTAACATCCAAAGAAGGGCTTTGAATTTCCTTCAAGAAGCCTGGAGAACTGTTTCTGAAAAGACTACTTAAAGCAATTACGAGAACGCTGCCCAAGAGAGAGGTCAAGCTGTGTTAAGGAATAAACTTGGTATGACAGAGCGACCCTGTCACTGACTGAGGGCAGTGCACATGGATGCATACGTTTGCACATTGTACACATTTCTCTGTTCATTTTCATTAGCTCTGAGCAAGTTAAAACCACCATTTTCACTGCCACCTTAAGGGCCTCTACACAGCAAGGAGGCGACTGGGGAGGCTATCATCCTGGAGCGGCTAATCTGGCTGTGTCCAGTGTAGGTGAGATCCTGGGTGAGGGAGCATGAGCTAGCAGATGGACTTTCGGCTGCTAAAACACATCAGTGCATGTGAAGGAGCTCTAGCTTCACACTCCACTGGGGCCACGCACTGATCAATGCTCAGCCAGCTGCAGAGAGAAAGCAACCCAGAGCCACCAGAAATCACTAGAACACCAGACTTGTGAGTTTCAGGTAAGAACCTTGTTTGTTGTTATTGCTAGCAGCCTGGCTATAAAGCTGTGTGTGCACCCCATATGCAAAGCAAAGGTCACAGCGGCTTGCTACACACTGTGGAAGGAGATGGAGCCCACAGGGGACCGAACAGTAGGTGTGCAGCACTATAAAACTGCAATTCTCAGTGGCCAGCAAGTTACTGTTGGTCACTGGTAGCTTTACTTCTTTGGTTAAGCATAGTCGGGTATCAGTGAGCAGTGTCGGTTATAGAAACTGATTTGATGCTAATACTAATCTAATGTGAGCTGTTGTCACCCATATAGAAGGGCTGTCGGACTTGGTTGAGGACTAATTCAAAGAAAAAATGTTACTTGGGGAGTAAAAAAAAATACTTGGGTTAAACTTCTAGTTTAATTACAAAGGGAAGGTGGTGTTGCATACTTGCATACTTCACCTTCAGCGAAGCTTCATTCATACTTGGCAACAGGCAATGCGGTTTCATTAATATGCAATATTAGACTCTTCATTTTGCAGGTAGGGCCAGTTAACATTCTGAAAATGAAGGCTGATTAAAATGAGTGCATATTAGCAAACTCTGGCACATTTACATTTCAGTGTTGATTACTGTGCAGTGTCCATGACACATACATAAAATTAAATAGACGGCATCCCTCTCAGCTCTTTTGTATGAAAGATCTGAACGGTTTTCAGCTGTTGTGTTGCTGATAAAGTAATATTAAAACCTTGATTGCTCAGTTCACGATTCCTGTAAATGGTGTACAGTATGTTAATGCTGAATTTAATCCGTTGCTGAATACTTTTGTTGAACTGTGGGAGTCTAAAAGCTACTTTGATGACAGCAGTTCATTTTATATTTTTGTCAAATAGAAGCAGAAGAGTGGCCATGTGATCTGGGAAGGCTTGTTGTGTTCAATTTTCAACATTTAATACCCAGATTTAATAAATTTTTTTCAAACTGAGTTTTATATCTCTACATGCCAGAACCTTATAATGAACCTCTGCTCTGCAAAACTTGGTTTAGGGGTTCTTCTGATGAGCATAAGGCCGACGATTAATCAGCAAAAAGTGTACTCCTGAGTCCCTCTAGCTCCACCCTCAACTACAAAAAGTTTTTAATTTATTTCACATTTCTCACATTCAGAATAATTGACATTTTTTGTAAATAAAACCACATTTTTTGTTTGTTTTCATTTTTATCAGTATATGGGAATTTCTACATTCAGCAATGGGGAATTGTGGTGAATAATCTGCTTAAACAGTGAGGATTTGTGAGGATTCCCAGACTGCTGTATCTGTACAGGCTTTCAGATATCAGTCAGTGGGCTTTGCCCTTTAATGCAAGATACTATTTTTAAATACAGGGATTTTATTTCAAGTGCAAACTCATGGGAGGAATGCCACTTTTGCAGACACAATGCCCAGGTCCTGCTCATGTTTATACAGTATGCTTACATGCATGCATCACACAATGTTCATCTTAATAAAATGCAGATATCGTTAATTACAACCCCGATGGTTAGACATGTGACAGCTTTCTCATTTCTGGATCACAGAGTATCATGTTTAGTTTTGGAGGAAGGTGGAGCGAGCAAGAACTAGTCATGTTGGTGATGGCAAACACCTCCTCAGATTCATTAGTAGTCTGCCTGTGTAAGTCCGTGGTTCTCCTGTCTAGCCACCCCATGGCTTGTTTGAGAGGAGAACTACATCTGATATGATGCACAGCTCTTTGCTCTTCCTTCTGGCGCTACAGAGATAATGATTGCTTCTGATTATATTAATAAACTAAACCATCGCTTTCACTGAAAACAAGAGTAAAGAATAAAAATCGGAGCAATTCAAAGGCGTTTTATACAACTTGTCTACAATATTAGCATTTTTTCCTACTTTCGTGCGCCTTGTCTGGCTAATGGTGACAGCTCTGCTTACAAAGAAAGGGCACAACTCTCAGGTGGTCCACTATCGATCAGCTGAAGGCAGCATATATCATATCTTTGTCGGTGAAGCAGACATTTGTAACAGCATGTAGAGAAAGTTATGGGTGTACTAGAGCACATAAACTGTTTACGAGATAAAGAGATAGTACTTTATTTTCTTTCTTTTTCTTTTTTAAAGAAAAACCATTCAATTATCATACAGTGCTTATGGCACTTTAATCTGTTTACACTGTTACAAAGACAGAGATTCATCTCATAAAAGTAGCAATACTTAGGTTTTCAGATAATTGCTGGACCAGTTAGAGGCCATTTTAATATGCATTATGTTTGTGCATGAAATAAGAAGAACTGCACCTGCTCAGAGTATCTGCATACAGATATTTTACATTTTTCAATCTTTCAGAAAAATACTCCAATAAAAACCTCCACATTATCAATATGCCCATATAACCTTTTCAGGCAGTTGTGTATTGTATCTACAAATACTTTATACAAAATTGTTTCCATGTGCTTTTAACTGCACTCTGTTTATCAGATTTTGTTCTGATTTTGTTTTAATAATCCAGCACCAGTCAAAAATGTGTCCAAACTTTTGACTGGTGCTGTACATGTCTCAACACGTATTAAATGTGAATACGATTAATGTGAATAAGAGAATGATTTTAGGTTCTTTCCTCAACTGTCATTAAAACAATAGCGACGTATATGGTAGTCAAAATCAACATATAGTGGGATTTCTTTTTGCCATATCAATCACCATTTAAATCAAAAATTTCAATAGATTCAAATGAGTTTGTGGCCTGTTTGCTATTACGTGGGAACCTCTGATTTATTCATCTGGCGCTAAAACCTATATTAGTATATGCTGCCTGGGGTGTAGCTGTTTACACGGCTCTCTACAGATGTAGTCATCGATGAAGCTGCCTAGGGCATGCCTCTGTTTACCATCCTACAGATATTCATCTTTAATCAGCTGGGCTACAGATAGATTAGCATGCTACATGTAGAAGTATGACAGACATTAAAATGCTCCCCTTTACTGGTGGAGAGGAGATGTGGGGGAAAGAAGATAAGGTCAGCAGTTAAATATTATCACTAGCTGTGGAAGAGAGGCCTGGATGTGGTGAAGGAAGGCAGGGAGGTAGCTGCTATGCTTAAATGCTTTCATAAATGCTAATCAATGAGAAGTAACCAGTGGTTCCAAAGAGCCATGGCACTTTCCTCTGGGCAGTACTTAAAAAAAGAAAAAAAGAAAATGCAATGATGAGGGTGAGAGCGCTTAATGAACATGTGCATCACTCACACACTCACGCTGATCCAGGCTGCAGAGTGTGATTCGCCGATGGTGCCTGTAGTGGACAGATTACAGCAGAGATTTTCCTCCTATTGACCTGTAATAAGAATGTAATTGGTCACTGTAGCAAGTAAAGTACTGAAATGTGGAACTAAAGCTGGTACACATTTAAACATCACTGTTCATACCGGACCATGTATCTTTTTCAATCATCAGGGACTCCTATTCCATCTTGTTCACACTACGATCACAGGGCAAAGCCCATAGTCTATTTCCTAAGTCTGCATCGCGTTCAGTAGATCCTTCTAATAAGCACAGGTCAAATAGCCTCCATAAATCATAAAATACAGCACTTTTGCTCTGCAGCAATGCTACAAGGAGCCAAGATAAATTGTTATTACTGCTCCTATAGTAGGAACGACTGGTAGAAAAAAATCAATTGTATAATCACTTGTGGAGGAGAGGAGGAAAGGGCAACATTGAAGTGTTCCTCCATTTCAGATTATTCCTCTCATGGAGGCTTAGACCTGCTCACAACCCGGCAAAGGGGTGAAGAGGAGAAAACAGTGAGAAAAATGATTCATACTCAGCAGCTCTCGCCCAACTTGATCACCCAGCTGAAGGGAATAAGGCAGGTATGCAAGTCTGTGTCACTGGCATTTACAGTTCATTTGTTTTCGCAGGAAGTAATTTTCATTAACAAAACCAACCCCCCCCCCCCTCCCCACCCCCAAGTCCTCAATGTGAATAATAAACACGAACTCTTGCAGAGAGGGTGAGAAGCAACTCTCTGGATCAAACTCTTCTAAGCAGGCACTCTAAAATATTTTGGGATGCTCTTTTTTTGTTGTTGTTTGGGCTCCAAGGTAAGAGGTGTCGTACTTTGCAGAGCATGTCGTAATCACTCGCCTTAGGAGAATACTGCTAGAGAGCTAATCATTACCACTCTGCCAGCTCGTAGAAGCGGGGCACATTTCTCCCCGCTCAACTTTGGGCTGTTTTTTTGTCTGTGTGGCTGCTGCCTGTCAAACAAGCCACCACTGGTTGAAACAGCAAGTTTACATCAAAGCCGCCCAAGTTCATTTTGAAGCTGCAATGAAAGATTCAACGCTCCCTGCTTTTAATCACGCCGCAGCAACACTTTTTGCTGCGTAGTTTGATTACCTGAAAACAAGCTGCGTTTCACTAATAGAGTTTATAATTCGTGTATGTGAGTTTGTGCAAACTCCTCCATCTAACATAATGCTGAGAGCAATGAACATGGCGTTCTGTATTTATGTTGAAGTATATACAGCTGTGGCCAGAAGTTTACATGCATTCATCATGGGGAAGAATGTTGTTATAATTTTGGGATTTTGATGATTTCTTTGAACTGTTCTTTATCCAGGGTGGAATGATACATCTTTAATTAGTTAGAATATACATACATTCCCTTAAATCTCTTAATAAGTGGTGCTGAAGGTTCTATGTGGTTTCAGTTTTTCATAAATGGTATTTAACTTCTGTAAGGCTTCAGTGGTTTTAGGATTGGCAATGATGGTCTGTAGTCGGTTATGAGTCTTTATGAAATTTAGGATGTATGCATCCACTTTGGTTGTCTTACTAGGAGTTTTCCCAATTATGGTTATTCTAGCCTCAAAGCTTTGGTGAGATCTATCTCCAAGTGTTCTCTTAGCAACAGTTAGTAAACAAAAATAATGCTTTTCTGGCTTGCAGGTCGCAGTTCCCACTGACTAATGACTGTGTCCCAGTGCTTTCTTGTTTTTGTTTTTTTGACATATTGGAACTTGCGTGCCTCTTGTGTGATCATTAGGACTGTCACAGTCACAGTGTCATCAGTGGTAAGAGCTGACGAACTATGACAAAGAAAGAAATGGCATTTTCTGAGACTGACTAATGCTGATGCAATATTGCTGTATTATCAAGTATTTCATGGGCTGTTTGTGTGTTTGTGTTTTGTGGTAATGAATACACCAGTGAAAACAGTGCATTTAAATACTCATTTGCATGTTGATTGCTGTGGCATTGGGCGAAGCTTAGAAGCATCATCAGTCCTATTTTTTTGTCCCATTTTGAGCATCATCAGGTTTGCTTGTTTGTGTGTTTGATTGTTTGTTTGTTTTAATGGGATCCTCATTAGCACGAGCCTCAGCCTTCTTCTTCATAAGGACATAAAAACTACACTGTCACGGGATGTTTGACAAATACAATAGTAATCAAAATTTGTAGTAGAAAAATAGCTTTCCATTAAGTAAATAATTATTCAGATGAGCATTATTTCTTCGGTATTGTCATGTACACATTTGACAGTCTCCCATCATATATTTGATATTTTACTTCCAAGATCAAAGTTACAAGTACATCTTTTATATTCACACAGCACATACCTAAGAATGTTAGCAGGCTGCTAATCACCAGGAACCTAAGAGTCTCCATCAGGATCTCAGCGGCGTTGTGGAGAAACAACAACTTCAGCGAATTGTATCAAGTGTGGGGTTTACCAAGGAGATCCTCGGCTATTCTGCATAGGCCTGAACCCCCTCAGCCAGATCATTGACAAGACTGGCTACAGATACTGACTACAGAATGGAGCAAACATCGGCCACCTCCTGTACATGGATGACATCGAGCTCACTGTATGTAAGGAGTGAACGAGACATCGATTCACTGATCCACACCATCAGGATGACATTTGGACCGGAGAAGTGTAGTCAGATGGAAACAAAGAGACCGAAGGTAATCAGCACTATGAAGATTGCGCTACATGAAGGCAGTATTATAGACATTGAGAACAGCTACAAGTACCTTGGAACCATGGGAACCAGGATGAGGCTGTCAGGGAAGTTTCAACTGCCAAATACCTGCAGAGAGTCAGGCAAGTCCCGAGAACTCAGCTAAATGGGAAGAACACGATCTGGACAATCAAACCTACACACTGCCAGTCATCAGATACCCTGCTGGGATCATTTGCTGGCCAAAGGAGGAGATAGAAGCCACTGAACTCAAGACAAGAAAGCTCCTTACCATGTATGGAGGGTTTCACCCTGAGACTGTACGCTAAACGGAAGGGAGGAGGCCGAGGACTGTGAGAGCCACAGGAGACCTGTAATCAACTGTCTTCTTTCATTTAAAAATCGTAGCTATATTATTACTCTGTTGTTCAGTAGTCTAAGAATATATTTTGTGATTTTTATTCATTTATTTCTCAACTGATGTTTTCGCTGTGCTTAAAATTGAATACAGAAATGCATGTGCTGCTGCAGTTTACTGGTAAAGAAAGGAGTGACCTAAAGTAGGCCAGCATTTTGATTACTTCTGATCAGATGCTGATAGCTCATCTTTAACATTCACAGCAGCACTCGGTCCACCCCCTGGAGCGACTAGATCAAATTCTCAATTAGTCTTGTTGTAAGTGTGCCATTGACCTTGAGAAGGCCTCTTTTTTAAGCATGGTTCCTGGTTTGAATGTTAAGCCTTTCGAGCCACTTGAGGACAAATAGTTGGTGAAGTGCACACACACAGCAAGGGAATAAATGCAGAAATGCAAGAAGAGAGATTTCATAGATGCATTTATAACTAACATATGATAAGCAGCATGTTGTTTTTAAGTGCCTGTTTTTTAAAAAAAAATAAATTATACTGCTAGTGCAAATATTCAATGCTAAGTTGCTCTCGATAGCCTTATCTCTTGTTTACAAACAAGTGATTTACAGCAGACACATTCACCCACAAACACACAATTGATTCATGGCTTCTAATTGGCCTTTAATGGAACCACTGTGTGTTAATAAAAATCAGCTGCTCGTATCTTTTTAGGAGTGGTGAACCGTGGGAGGAAGGGATTAAACTGGTTATTAAACAGGTAAGATGCCGAAACACTGGGGTGATTAATTCCCCAAGGAGCACCTTTCACAATGACCGTAATTGTAACCATCCTGAGCTTGTTCCTCCACCCCTATTCGCTGTCGCCGGCGCAGAATAACTGGGCTAAAACAAAGCTCACGACAGAAATAAGGAGGAAAAGGAAGCTGGAGGCAACAAAGCTGGAATCCTTAAATGTATTCAACTCAAGCAATTATTCACTGTGCTGAAATGGCAGTTTCAGAAAAAAAACGATCGAGGGATTTATTGACGAAAACAAAATGCTGGCTAATGTTGATGTCTCAAGGCATCAGACAGACCATTATAACAAGCATTAATGCGCACTTTTCAAAACATCAAGTCATGTTGTTGCAGATTTCTACCAAGCAGTATCATTCACACAAACCTGGATTAGTTTGGTCGACACCCGGGCCTGTAGAAGCAGAATATTTGTGTCTCAGGATTTACTTAAGTAAATTCACTGGTGATTTGTACTCACTGGCCACTTCTGGCTATAACTGCTCAACCACTGGCTAATGTAAATTTCTAATCAACCAATCAAGTGGCAACAACTCAATGCATTTAGACAACCTGCCAAGAAAATGTGATTTAAGTGACTTTCAACATTATTGGTGCCAGACGGGGCTGGTCTGGTCTGGGAATTTCACAATCTGCTGATCTACTGGGAATTTCCTGCACATCTGTCTCCAGGGATTACAGAGTGGTCTGAAAAAAGAGAACATGCCCAGTGAGTCGCAGTTCTCTTGTTGGTGCCAGAAGTCAGAGGGGAATGAGCCGACTGCTTCGAGCTGATAGTAAGGCAACAATAACGCATACTCTTTTCAACCGAGGCATGCAGAAGAGCATCTCTGACTGCAGCAGCAGAAGACCACACCAGGTGTCACTCCAGTCAGCCAAAAACAGGAACTCGAGGCTGCACTTTGCATCGGCTCACCAAAATTGAACAACAGACGACTGGAAAAACATCGCCTGACCTTGTGTGCCTCAATTTTTGTCGGGACGTTCAGATGGTAGGGCCAGCATTTGATGTGAACATGAAAGCATGGATCCATCCTGACTTGTGTCAACTTTTTACGCTGTTAGTGTGTTAGTGGTAGTGTGATGGTGTTGGGGGACCATTTCTTGGCATACTTTGTGCCCCTTAGTCCGAGTAAACGCCACAACTTGTTGTTGCTAACCATGCCCATCCCGTTACGACCACAGTGTACCTGTCTTCTGATGGCTGCTTCCAGCAGGCAACGCAACATTCTTCAAAGCTCAAATCATCTCCAACTTTTTTGAACATGACAGTGAGTTTACTCTACTCTAATGGCCTCCACCCTCACCAGATCTCCATCCAGTAGAGCACCTCTGGGATGTGGTGAAACGGGAGATTCACAACATGGATCTGCAGCCATCAAACCTGCAGAAACCTTATGATGGTATCATGCCACTGTGGTCCACAATTTTTGAAGAATGCTGCATCTATGCCATGAAGACACAAAATGAGGTCCAAACTAGTGCTAGCAAGAGAGAATAAGGAGAAACGTATGACATCATTCTGTATCATCACAAAACTATGTATATTTTTCAGTTTAAGGATTTTTAGGCTAAGTTAACGTATATACCTATTAAATACTGCTGTGAAAAGAAAGTGTGCTTTGACTTCTACTAATCCAATTACTTAGTACAGCCAAAAAAACCCCAGAAAGGCTGAAAAGAGTTGCTGTGTTACAGTGATTTAATAATTTTATAATTGTGGAGTATCTGCATTAAATAGATAATACAGAAGAAAATTACGGTCAAATGTGCAATGTCAAAAATTACATGCTGAACATGCTGTAGACTGTATCAATGAATATATATAATAGTGGTATTTTAAATGTGCCAATTTTGCATTATGCGCCATGGGCTGCAGTACAATACAGGCAAATTATACGTTTTCCATCTAATAAATGTAGCCATCGAAGGCTTTGTCACAAACGCAGCCTTTCTGACAAACATGGTCAGATGGAATAATGACAGGAGCTGCTACTGAATAAAATGAGAACTGCTCAAGTCTGCAAGTACCACATCAAAGGCTCATATACTGTGTTTTTGCATTTGCAAGGTAACATTTTACAGTACTTCTCCATCTGATTTCATTAAATCACAACACGTGATGACTTTTTAAAGTGTTTGTAGCACTTCACAGTCTTGGGCCTATCATGGGATTGCAACCTAGACAGAAAAATTTAAATGAACGAATTGAAAAAAACTGATAACAGCTGGCTGAGAGGATTGGGAATTATGAAAAATATCCAGACGTTCCTAAAAAATGAAGCCTTCTCCGCAGCACTTCAGGAACCCCTCAGATGGTTTTCAAAGTTTTCAGGCGTTACTCTGTACAAAAAAAAAAAAAAACTGAGGGGGGGG
>VOQJ01010762.1:26896-53032 GCA_015052665.1 Apistogramma diplotaenia
TACTCTGTACAAAAAAAAAAAAAACTGAAGGAAGAGGAAATACGAGTGATGCTCTTGTCTCATAGTGTTAAGAAAGTCGTCATTACCTTGTCTGTATTTTCTCATCGTGCTCAGAGTGAAGTGCCTTGAAAAAGCCGGCACGTCGTGTCATTGTGACACATTTTCCAAGATAGCTGTTCCATCAAAAGAAGCTTAGGTGTGTAATGACGGTGGTATCAATTGCCTCGTGACATAAACCATAAGCACCATTTTTAAGTAGCTGTAACAACTCAGCGCCTAGTCAAATTTTCTCAGTAGTGACAACGTTTACTCTTGTCCAAGTTTCCAGGAGTTTTGCAGAAAATACTTTTTTGAGTTGTTGTGTGTGGTGTTTTTTTTCCCTTGTTACTAAAGAACTGCAGCGACTGGAGTCACATAATTGCTTTGACGCCATCTAGCATTTTAGGTGACTTCAGCAAAGCGTAGCAGAATGAATGTCTTCTTTTGTGTTAATAGAGTGACTCTGCATTTCTCCGTAGCCCAGTCTTGTAAGATTAATGATGGGGGCCAGGCCCTCCTTAAGGCTCATTCATTACCATGGGCTCATCTCCCTTCAGACAAATATAACACCATGAATCACTATTCTCCTGTGCCATGTAGGTCTGTGGACATCACCGGATCAGTTTGCTGTTTGCAATTTCCTATGCAGAAAAGCTGAAAAAAGAGATAATTGTGTGTGCCTTTGTGCCTTTGAGGATATTACATTTTTTTAATGTGTTCTACATGTTCTCCCAAAAGGACTTATTATATTAACCTGGCAAGTGAGAAGAAAGGTTTCTTTTAGGGCTGGCTCTCCATCCCGGTTTTGTTTTGTTAAACAGACATGACATCGGTCACGATCGGCACGTTCAGTAATTCTGAAGATTTTAGATAATCGAGTCACCTGTTAGCCCACACTGAGAGCCACAAGATTAAAACTACTAACTACTAAAAAAAAAAAACCAAAAGATTAAAACTACCTGTTTGCTCTTGTTTAGATCCCCCTCATGCTGCAAAGGCACGTCAGGGTTTTTCTTCTGCGATCTCTGATTTGTCCTATCGGTGACTGCGGAGTGCCTTTACCATTGGGAGGCGTTCCTGGTTTGCAACAGTGTTTAGGTACACGGTATGTGCTATAAATCCCAGGAGCCAAGGTTTCCTGGCAGAACATTGTATTGTAATGATAATGATAACCAAGGTTATTCACCGTTCAGTGGTTTTAATGTTGCGGCTGATCGGCATTTATGAGCAGCATTGGAACAGAGTCAAGCCACAGTCTTGCATACACTTACGTATATCATGTTCAATCTACTGATACGCTATTGGAAGAATATTCTTCATGAGATAATGCAGTTTCCAAAAATGCCTAGTTAGAGTTTTCTCTTGTACGGTGCCTGCTGTCCTCACTTGGACTCCTCAGATTTGAACTGAATGCCGTGATGCTTTTACTTTACTTGCTACCTAAATTCCAAATGTTCTTTTTTTTTTAAAGCAAGAGTCAATGTGGTGTTTCAAAGTAGGTAGGCAGGTAGGTGGGTAGGCAGACAGACAGGTAAAAGTGAAGTATTGAATCGGCAGCAGCAATTTGCTCCCCTCAGTAACAGAAAATAACGGGCTTCAATCAGAAATATTCTCTTCTCTTATGTTTCATCAAGTGAAGCTCAGGCAACAGATCATGCAATATTTAATAACTTATAATGAATCTTATAATGCTGTTGATGTCTTCCAAAATATATATTTTTTTGGGAATCATAAGTTTTGTGCTCAAATAAAAGGGTAAATTATTGACTCAAGTATCATCAAATCGCAAACCTACATTACACCCAAAGTGCTTGCAAACTTTTGCCGAGAAATTACAGCATGACATATTTCTGCACTGGGCTGTGATTGAATCGCAACTGCGGTTCGGCCTGCAACAATGATATTGTTACTTTTTCAGCATTGGCTGGCTGCACAAGTTGGAAAAAGGGGAGTGAGTCAGAGATGTGATCGAGGTATAATGGAGTTCTTCACAGGTCAGCGCAGAACTATTGACCTCTCAGTGGGTTCTCTCTGTCCTCCACTCATCCACCACAACATGCACCACTCATCAGCAGTCCGTCAGGCCCGGAGTTTCCGGGAAGAGCTCAGAATTTCAAATTGTGCTTCTGTCCAGCTGCTGTCCCGTTTACAGATTCAATTTCTCGTTCCCTCAGCATCCACTGTAAACTCTGGCCAGCGGTGCTCTCATGCATCAATCAAAATAGCAAATGGTTGTGTAATGAGATGCGATGGCTGCATACAAAAATAACTGGCCAGCTTCCAAGCGCATTAGTCTCTGTTACATTTTTCCCCTAATCAGCAATTTCCCCCGCTTATCACGCTCCCTCTATTATTCTCTTTTACATTTGCATTTTAAATTTTGGATATAGGTGGAAACACTGAATTAGAGGTTATCCCTAACAACCCACACAGATTGAATTGTTTCTTTCCCTTGCATGAATATTTTCACAGCACCTGATTCGTATCCACTAGAGGTGGACGGTGCTTTACCCAGTGGTGAGCTCATGTTGTAATTATAGATAGGATGGCTATTATGTTGTGTGGGCTCTATGTTTTTCTCTGGCTCTGTGCTGTTAGATTGCTCTTGATGCATTTGTAGAGAGTAACAATCACAACAGATATTGAGGCGTACTGGCAGCTGCATGTGTATGTTGTGAAAGCGTCTTCATGGGTGTAATTCGAGGAAGAGCAGAAAACGCCGCTGCAGCCTCAGCATCTTTCCTGAAGGGATTTTAAAAGGTGTCTTTATCTGTGATTACATTCTTTCAGAGCCTGGCAGATAATCTTAGATATAGTTTGAACAGTGCATGTGCTAAAAGTGATAAGGCTTGTGTTATTCTCCATTTTTATTGTCAACAAATCTCATGTAAAAAAAGAAAAACCCCCAAAACTCAAACTAGCTGTTAGTTCGCACCAGAGCTCGCTGACTTCTCTACCCCGACTGTTACGCTTAAACACAGCTTCGGTGCTTCTTCCTGAAGATTTCAAATCTGTGTAAATGAATGACAAAAGTTGCAGCAAGTTTGGGTGTTCGGCTGTGGATTCTTACTTACTAAAGCCTTTTAAACCCTTCCCCTTCTCAAGGACTTACATTTTCTACTGCAGAAGCTGCAGGCAAATTTAGCGATGCCTTTTTCAATTGGGTCTATTCCTAATGTTGCACTCCCACAAAATCCAGCTGAACTATTAACCTCTTTGAAAAGTGGATGTCTCTCCATTCTCGACTGCATTTCTCCAAGAAAACTGGAACGTTTAAATCGAACACCCTTCACCTGGCTACATAGTGTCACTCAGTCCCCAGAGCCAATGAAGTCTTTCTCTGTACTACTGCATAGTATGGAGTACATAAAAAATACAAGGAGGGTGCAAGATCATGGCTTACTATTACTAAGGAAGACTCATTTTAGTTATCATATCTGGTGTCAGTGGACAATTCAGTACTTAATGCTGTAAGGACATAGGATGGGACAGTTAGATGAACATATTGGTTATAAACAACTAGTCTAGTCTATCGTTGCTTGTTTTTATCCTTTTCTGTGTGACTTAACATTAAAATTTAGTGCTCTGATTTCATTTGGTTATGCAACAAATGTATAAATACGTTTGCGCTTGGTCCTGAGCTGCTGCTAAGTCCCTGCTTTGCAGCATAACCTTCACATTGTGAGAACAGTGCCCCTGCCATACAAGGTGATGGTAATGGCTACATCTCACTTTCATGAAGGTAAAAATGAAGGGCAAGAACACAGGTGGATGTGGTCCAAAAACGTATTGGAACAGCGGCCGGTGTGATCCCATTTCAAGATGGTCTCTAGCTGTAAACTGTTATTAGTTTTCTGTAAATCCACCCTGTTAGCGCCTGCAGAGCTGTAGCTCAGAAAAGCATTAAGTCAGGCTACCTGTGTAGCTTCGTGGAAGGCTGTTTTATTTGGTCAAAATATTATATGTTAAAAAATATATATCTTGGGCTTTCCCCCACAGGAATGTTACGTTAATTGGTGATTCTAAAGTGGATGTACATGGGAATCTCTTATTGTTATCCCTGAGACAGACTGGGGCGTACCCCGCCTCTCGCCTCGTAACAGCTGGAAAAACCTCCTGCAAACAACAACTGGCTAAGCAGAAGAAAATGGATGAATGTGCAGTACATTAACTGCTGTTGACACTCATTTCTGCTTCAGGATGAACTGAAAAAAGTTTAGATATTCCTAAACTTTTTTTAATATTACATAATGCTTTTAGTCAAATAGCAAACTGAATTCACGTGTTTATCCCCCAAATTGAGCCGGCACATTTCTCTGAGGAGTCAGAGATTAATCAAGCATTCAGTTTGGCACTCAATCACTAAAATGCACTTTTCTGTTCAGGAATGCAAGTAAATTTTTGTCATTTGGCATCTTATTCAAATAATAATATTGTGCTTTGGTATTTGTTTCAGCATTTTTTGTAAAAAACAAAAAAAAGTTAATTAAAATATTAATGGATAACAACAATAATGATATTTTAGCATTTAAAATGTCCTTTTGATTAAATGGCTTGCACATCTTAGGGAAACATTAAAAAAATGATTTTAGTAATTGCCAGTACTGTTAATTTAGGGCATAAACCTTACACTCAGAGGCGATCTAATACATTTCTTAAGCAATGTATATGATTTTTTTTTTAAATTTGACTCAAACTGCGTGTTTTCTCTGCTGTCTCCCAAACAACACCAGCACTGGCAGCGGTTCACATTGTAAAATCCAAGTGGTCTGCACTTGTGTGTTTTGACACTCAAACGGCCTTGGACGATGACAGCAACAGCTGGCGAACACCATTTTTCACACAACTGCTTCACAAAACTCAGGTTTCAAACCGCTTTATGCTAAATATTTTATATTACTGAGCACAGTAATATAAAGTATGCATTGAGCACAGAAAGGTTAATTCGCTCTGCCGTCGCTGATGTTTGACAGCCGTTTTAGAGACAAATGCAAGGTGGGCTGTTGAGTGAATAGGGGACATATGAGTGAGGTTGGTCTCCATTTACTGCGCAGGAGAATGGATGCTCAAGGACCTTGACTACTCAGAAGAGCACCATCCGAATATTGAGAGGATAAGAGATAGGCTTGTGTAGTAATTTGTAGTATTCATGCTACATTACACAAGCAGTTGTTGAGTTAAAGCACTGTAAAGTAGCTTTTTTTTTTCTCTAAATGAAATTGTAACTGCTGTACTGAGTCAGAAAACATCTGCCACGAAAGGTCTTTGCGAACTATTTCATTTCTACTATTTTTTAAAAAAAAATTCAATAAGTGGAATTAAGGTAAAGTTGAGGTGTATTATTAATATCCTTGGGAAGAGTTTTTGTGTTTTTGTCAGTGTAACCTCAAAGAAAAACCAGCACTAGCAAGTACTCCCAGAACCTTGTGTTTCCAATTACTGTTTGTATGGCTGCTTTCAATATAGAAAGAGAAATGTTCCTGTGATCACGACGTTCTTGTAATGACAGAGTGAACCCATCAACAGGGTGGCGGCGGAGCCAGCCGGCATTAATGAATCTTCAACGTGAGACGCGGAGCAATTATACGTGATGTTACTAAGGCTTATTCTTTTCTTGTGAAGAACCATCCAATTATCGGTTGATCCGAGAGTTTCCAGGGAATCACAACAATTGTCACTTGTAATTTTGTTGTCGCTCACATGATGAGAAATGTAACTTAGCAACAAAATGGATGGGTTTACAGGACTGTGCCACACCAGGGCAGTTTGTTGTTGCACTCTAATTAGATCTGACAAGCATGTCAGCATTCACAATTCCCTGCCATTGCGTCTCGCTTCTTTAGAAACAAAAAGTGAAACATGGATGCACTTCTCCTAAGCTTAATGAACAAAAAAGAGAACCTGTCTATAAACAGTAATTATTATTATGATATCTGAAAACATGGCTGACAAATTGTAGGTCCCTTTTTTTTGTTTCTTTTTAGCTAAAACATCGTATTTTTACTTTTTAGGTTTTATGTTTTAATTGTCTTCTCAGAGCTATTGGTCAAACTGACACTGAGCAGGGCCCGGGTTGGGAAAACATACCCTTTCTATCAGTCCTTTTCTATATAATATCACAGGAGTGAGGAATAGCTTTCATTCTTCCTTCAATAAACTATTATTAGAATTTCATAAAGAAATCAGTCAGCCCCAGCACCAGTGGCTTCTCAGCCTTTGGATGATTCTGCACAGCAGCTTTTGGAAGTGAGTCAACCTTGCTGTGTGGTTGGCACAATACCTGAACAGCTGCATGTACAGCGCAGAAGGAGAACGTGTGTGTTTATGTTATGCTGTGTTATGCCTTTTTGAATATGCGAGCACGTTTTGTGTTTTCACCAGCTTACCTCATGCTCGGCTCTGAAACTACCTGCCAGATTCTGACTACGTTGGATATCTTAAGTTGAATGGGTAATGCACCATTAGTCTGTTTTTCAACCTGTCACTCAACGGGAGCTTCTTTAAAGGTCCCTGCGTTTGCCAAGCAGGCCACTAGGGGGCACTATGTAACCTGCTGTCTTTTTTTTTCCATTGTGGACTGGTTTCAGTTGCAGACTGGTAGGCTCCAGTTCTCTACACTGTCACTGCGCTCTGTGGCCAGTGTTCCCAGAACCACACTGTATAAGTGGGAGAATTGTAGACATAGTCCCCGAGGCAAAGCTACATTTCATACACAGAGGAATCTGAACACTTGGACTGCAAGTCATCAGATCCACCCACACATGCAGAATTAAAGGAAGGAAATGATTCCTTTTCAGCATTCACTGTTCTTATTCAAAGCTGACCCAGCTTTAATACAGAGGAGAACTGAGGGTCAGTGTATTTGTTTCTTTTCTCTTCTCAATACACTTACATTTTGAAAAAAAATACAATATAATGTAATATATAAGCCTAAATGATTTTATCAGCAGAAATATTAAACTGTTAGATAGGTTATAGAATAGAATAATTTTCCATAAAATATTTTTGGACTTATCCAGATTATCTTCACTAACATATGTTTATGTAAAAGAGAAATATTTATTTTAAGATAAATCTCTTAAAAAAAAAAAGCTCTGCTCTTGAACCAGTGGGTCCTCTAGCCTTATTCGAAGCCTCTGGTTTTATAAGCAGTCTGATGTAATAGCAGAATTACTCTTGTGTTGCCTGTTTTCAGCCGGACACCTACCCTTTCTATACATAAATGCACTGCTATTTAGATGCTCTCACGCAAGTGGGCTGATCTAACAAAAAAAATCTGGTGAGCTTTGCATGGAAAAAGCTCTTATACAATGTCCTCTAACATTTATAATTGTACTGATATGCAGGTCCTGGCTGATCCGTGCATGGAAATAGACAGACGTGTGGAGGCACGTATAGCCTGTGTGGATGCAGAGCACATGCTGTCAAGCAAGTCCTTTCAACTGCAACTCGACTATACATACTGTCACAGTTAAGCACCTCCGTGCTTATCCAGCTGAATGAAAGAATGTAAGGTATGGGAAGCCATCTACAGCATATATGACATTGTCCTGGCATGAGAAAACAGAATTCCTTCAGACATTCCTTTTTTTAAATTCATGGTTGAAAAAACACCTCGATCTACCTTATAGAATTTGCGAGGGAGGGGCATGTTGCAGTTCATGCACACAGCGGTAAAAAGAAAAATAGTTTAACATCGACGTGAAACCTCTGGACGTGTAAAGTTGTAAAGTTTTCTTATTTTTCTGTTTTCACTCTTGTGTTAAAGCCTCTTTATGTAACGGAGCCCTCTCTGTCTTGGTGGCAACTCCACTTAATAAGCTAGTCATAAAACACTGTAGGTTTGGATTTTGAGCTTATGAAATAAAATGAAACAGTTTATAAAAACTGCTCTTAGTAGTACAGGAGACGATAAAATAGTGTGAGTGAATACATTATCACTCACTGTAACCAATGCGTGCTTCTCTTGGTTAGCTTTTAAAAGAAGTTATATAATGAGCAAGACATTTTTGCGGCAGAAAAATAAAACAGCAAGTCTGTCTGCTCTCCTTCAAATCAATTCCGTGTTTCAGTGGTAGGAGGGAGTATTTCAGCGAGGGAGGGTCAGTACAAAGAAGAGTGGCTTGCTGTTGTCACTTTCTGTTATCTTTTACTTACCATTTGCAGCGACTTTTGCATAATCTGTGCTGCGAGTTAGGTGTCAGTTTCACTATGTAGCACAATGGGAAGTTGGGAATCAATAACCTGCCAGTAAGTGTGTGAGAGAAAGAAAGACAGAGACTTTGCATATATCCAGCAGAGTGAAGAGAGTAATTTCCTTTCGTTGGAACAAAGCACTGATCCCTAGAACACAGCTCAGTATTTAGACAGAAAGCACAAAACATTTCACACTCCATAGCCTCCACATTGAGGACAGCTAGCCAGCACCACACAGGATCCTTTTGCCACCAAAATAAAAAAAACAAAACAAGTTAAAGTCATTGATTCAGCCAAGTTCTGAAATCCCTGTTCATCTTGGTCTACTTTGACTTTACTTTAATCCCATTTTATGCTTCCCCAAAGGTATGATTTGTTTTGAGATATAGGGACTGTTCTGCATATGAAGTCCCTGTAATTATGGGACATAACATGATAAATTATGTGTTGCATTTTCTGTTGGATGGATGGTTGCATTTCAAACCTATATAACGAGTGAATGGTGTTTTTTAGCTCATAGTTTGGTATTTGCATATGCAGACTAGCAGTTATATGTCACTTCTCTTTGGTGGCTGTGCATTTTACAAAGACTACAGTGGCTTTTTAGACTACTTTCACTGAGAATAGATTCCTGCTGTGGCTACAAACCAATGAGCAAGAGTCAACCCACACAATAAAGCTGACTGTAACAAGGCTACAACTAATGTATTTGTATTAATAATTAATCAGTACATTTTCATGCCTCTATGCAGGCGACAGCCATTGCTGACTTACAAAGCTCGACAGCCAACAGTGGCAAGAGCGGCTTTTTTAATGTATAACACGCTTCCAGATTCTGCCTTTTTGATGACAGTCGTGTTTGCTTGTTGCTCGTGTTAAGTCAGATTTTTGACAGTGCAGCGAGGCTGCTGACACTGAAGGTTTAGATGTCCAGGGCTTTGCACCAGCATATAAAAACAAAGCTGCAGAAATAAAGAAACGTCTGTTTTCTCTTTCTGTGTCTTTTTCTCTTTCAAGTCCACAAGTCCAGATTGTGATGTGACCGGAATTCCAAATCAGTTTACGCACTTGTTTCAGACCTGGTGGACATATGGTTTTATATTGTGACTCTGCTGACCCTGCTATCACCAGTGCATATTTACTATATACTGTATACACCGAGCCTTCTTGTTTTATATTTGTAAAGCCATAATGCTTATATACAATACATCCTCCGTGCTTGCCTCTCTTTACACCCTTGCTTTACAAGCCCACTCTCCTGGACAAATACATAACTTGTGAACAATAATCTATTATGAAACTGTTAATTGTGTTAGCATACACATAATGAACAGGGCACTGATACAGTGCAAATCATAGGATTTTATGTATCAGGACATAATGAAAATAATCTGGTCCTTTGAAGGTAAATATGTTCTCAGATGACTAAGCATGTCATTATTTATTAACAAAAATTGAGGCAAAACACAGTGTAAAAACAGTGTGTGAAAAACCAAGTAACCCCATTAAGAGGGTAAGTTGTAGCCAGGTGCTGCTAATCAAATGCACTGGATGAATTGATCACCAGCAAGTGTGAACACTTCTGTTCTTGTTGGTCTGGAACATTCTGGTGTGTGTTAACACCACCGAGGAACGACATCAGCGGTGATTTTAGAAAAGCAATTGTTGCTGTCCATCAGTCTGGGTTATAAGACTTATAAGGCCATTTCCAAACAATCTGAAGTCCATCATTCAGTGAGAACGATTATTCAGAAGTGGAAAGCTCAGCAGACGGTTGCCAGTTACCCAGGAGTGCATGTCACCCTGAGGTCAAACCTTAAAAGCCCCCCAAAAAAGAAAAAAACTACAAAAACCAAACAATCAAAAAAAAGCATGTTAGATGTTAAAGGTTATGGCAGTACAGTTAGGATAAGACTGAGCTACTATGGGAGACAATGTAACACTGCTTACATTTGTAGAGTTGCTTCTGAACACACCAGTTGTGTGGAACAGTGTCCTTGGGACAGACAAGACCAAAGTGGGGGTGTGGGCTCATGCACATTGGCCACATTTGGTGAAAACCTAGCAAAGCATGTGAAGCACAGTGGACTTGTGTTGCAGCCACAGGACCAGGGCACCTCGCAGTCATTGAGTGGACCTTGAATTCCTCTGCACGCCAAAGTATTCTAGAGTCACATGTGATGCCATCCGTCTGACAGCTAAAGCTTGGCTAAAGTCGGGTCGTGCAGAAGCAGACAGAAACAGAAAGGCTGAAATGGAAAAGAAGCAAGATGTTGCAATGGCCCAGTCATTCTTCCAGACCTAAACCTGATTGAAATGCTGTGGCAGAACCTTAAGTGTGCTGCGCATGAACAGATGAAATGAGACAATATTGCAAAGTAGAGTCGGTCCACATTTCTCCACAGTGATATGAAAATTATTCTACTTAATTTTTCACACAATGCACCTGCCTTTTGGCTTCATTTTACTAAATGACCCTGTGTAATATGTCATGGGTTGTTCTTCATCTGAGTTTGTATTTAAATCATTTAAAATTTTGGTCAGGATCAGATAATTTTTTATCCTAACATGTAATACCATGACTGTATATGTCATTCCATTACTAGATGGTGACAAAATCGCATCTGTTCAGTTTTAATGAACAATTGGCAAAGAAATATGACATAGCGTAGCAGTTTGTGTCGGAGCACTCTGTTGTACGGCTGCTTAAGACACAGTCACCGACATATTTACAGTATCTGTTTCAGTCATTTAAAGTCATCTCCCAGGACGGGTTCAAAATGGCATGAAATGACACGCGAAAAGCTGAAAATGAGTTAACGCGACACTTTGAAAGTCCTTAAAAGTGGCGTGTTAACATTTCAAAAGCGTGTTTGGTGTTGCTGCAAATGACTTTTTGCTTCATCACATTTGCACCAACATGAATAATAGATTCGTAGTCTTTTACAAATTACCATGAGATAGGCTGGTGTTGTAGATTCCTGTGTGACTAACCTGGACTCGTGCATTTCTCCCCTGGTCTGGAATCAGCAAGCCATTTTATCCGTCGGTGCTGCCACTGAACCTTCTCGCATATCCAGAGAAAGAAGACATTTCTGTTCACTTGCTATTGTATCTGCATTGCTGGAACGAGATCATCAGCCATCATTTAAACATTCAAGGTTACTTGAACCAAACATCTTGTTTACTTGAACAAAAACTAAACATTTCATCTCTGTATTATTAGTACATAAGCTGTTTTTTGTGTGTGCAAAAATCAAGGTGTGCTGGAAAGAGTAGTGTCTATGTGTGCATGTACTTATAAAGTGTGAGTCCTCTTGTTGTATCCTCAGGGGTTGATGGCTGAGCTCCTTGGGAGGGGTGCTGCAGTATTTACCACCTGCTATGAAACAAGCCTTCTGTGCAACTGTGATAGTGTCATATGAAGTGAAATGAAAGTTATGCCTCTCCATTTCAATGCGTCCTGTTTTTAGAATAATCTTGCCGTGGCATTCCCACTTTTATTAGATTGTGTACAAGTGGTGAGTGGGGAGGCAAAGCGAGGAGACAGCACGGGGATGACAGGCAACAATTGTCATGTTCATTTCTGTGTGACAAGTTGTTGGCTGCTTTGAATATTTCCGTCGACTTAACAAGTGAACTGAGCTAACGCCCATATTTTAAGAGCCCTTCGTTTACAAAATCTCAGCTTTTCTCTTCAGAAAAGCTTCATCTTGTACAAGAAATAAGAAAATCACAGACAATATGATTTCACTTGCTTCGTAGTTATTTACAGTAATTGCTTTTTTTTTTCCTTTTTGTATTTTTCAATTGGCCCCAGGACATTGGCACCACTAAACTGGTCGGATTCTTATTAAGATTTGCCACTTTTCAAAAACAGAAACAGAAACTTTGACATTTTTTTTTGCGTAAGTTCAACATTATTTCTTTTAAAGGGCATTTGTGTACCGAGTAGATCTTGAGCAGCTGGTGGTCTAAAACTGCTAGTTTTGCAGCATTAATTAGACCTTTAATTTGATTCTTCCCACAACTGCCTTGAGTGTTTTTCACCTCTGATGGCACGATAACACTTTTTATGTCCAATACCGATATTGTACATTTGTGTATCTGCCGATACTGAAACAAATCCAATCTTTTCTTTAAATTTAATTTAAAAAAATGTTTTTTTAAATGAAATGAAAAATGACCTTGAGCAATAGTTCTCCAGGATGTCAGAAGGCCTTTCAAAGTTTTTCTTTGGATGTGGTCATTTTCAGTGGCGTGTGCCTGAGCATTTATCACTGACCTATGAATGACTTTAGCACAAAAAAAGGCATCTAACCCATTTTTTATATAATAAATAATTTTTTGATAATACAGTTTAACAGGGAGGAAATAGTCATTTTGCACTAACAAGGTGATTTCCAAAAGTGATTCACCTTCTAGTTGAAAACTTGGCATCGTGTGCAATGTATCATTAAAAATGTGAGGGCACGAAAGACAAAAGAAGAAGCAGCAGACCTAAAACCTATCTGCAGAAGATGAACAGTATCTGAAAGTCATGGGAAAATCATGGGAAAAAATCCAGCAAAGACCTGACATAAGACCTTAAGTGCATCTGGCCCTTCACTTCATCCATTCACTGAAGACTCATCAGAAATGGTCTCAGTAGAAATTGGCCATTCCTAAAGAACAGAAACAGGGAGAAAAGGCTGAGGTATGCCAAATTGCACAAGAGCTGGACTGAACTGTTATGGCAACTGTATGAAGTGATGAATCCAAATTTAAAAAAAATGGTTCATGGGTACATAGGTCAGGAGAGAGGTATAACAGTGAGTGTACACAGAATACAATCCAGGATATGACACACTGCTAAGGGAGTAAAACCATACCTGGATAGAAAAACAAACAATGGAACACTATCAGTCATGGATTGGGATCCTGAGAGCCCGGACTTCAACATGATTAAAACATTGTGGGATCATCTTGCCAGAATGTTACACAAGGTACCCAACATCCAAACACAAGCTTCGAATGTCCTTAAGAAGCCCGGAGAACTGTTCCTGAAGACTACTTACAGGAAAGCTGCCTAAGAGAGCTCAGGCTGTGCTGAAGAATAAATGTGGTCGTACCAAATTTGGCCCCCATTTTTCCAGCAAAATATAAAGAAATGCTGGTTGCCTCAAAACCTTTGCACAGTACTGTATATCTCATATATTCAACCAATCTGTAAGACTCCAATGCTTCACAGTGTGAGAAAATTTGTGTCGAATGTTTTTCTCCTTACTGACGCGCTGGTTTTTGCATGGGGGGGCGGCGGGTGGGGGGGTCTTCAAACATGAGCTCCCTTGTCAAGTTTTGCATCGTCTGCAGTATTCTGAGCCAAATCTCCTCTCTTCTGGGTTGAATACATTTACAAAAACTCGCGCTTTAAAGTTCCACTTTGCAGCTGAGAAACAGTGTGACCCTGTTAACGTATACACAGAAGTGTTCTTCTTTTTTTATCACATGCCTTCTGTGTGCTGTTATGTTGTTTCATCAGTCCTGCTGACATGTAGACAAATCTTGGATCTCGATGCCTCTGATTTACTTCTTCATGGTTACTGTCCATTCCATTATGTGTCTGTCATACCAGCAGTTCACTACTGCTGACTTATAGCTTTACTGACGTCAGCAGTCCTTTGTGGTTACATCTAAGGAAAATATTAAAGATTATTGGAATTAGGAGCCTTTGGTGTCTTGGATGCTTCAAATCTCTTGTAAAGATGCTCGTGGAAGGACACGGGGAGTGGATTAGGTTCCAGCTAAACATTGAGAACTGCAGGAAAATGCAGTAAAGCTGACAGGGAACAAGCTGTAAGTTTGGTGGTGAGCGTGATTCATTGGACTGTTGACCTTCCTTTAAGGGAGATGATGAACAACCTGGTACCAGACCCCAGGCATCAGGCCCTGCTCTCTCTCTCAGCCGTCTGCAGCTTCACCTTCAGCTCACATTTAATCACTCTGGCAGCCATCGGCTGATAAATAGCCGCCATATGGCTACCTTCCTCACCTCTTGCTCCATCCTGCAAAACAAACAACAAAATGTCACTGCTATGGCAATGGTGCCACCTAGTCCTTCCATAAGCCCAGTATCCCTCCCAATTTCCACCCCACAACCCTACCCACCCAAAATAGCAGGCATTATTGCAGCTAATGGAGGAGATAGCAGAAATATTGGTGCACTGTTGCTCTTTCTAAAGTATATAGCCTTGAAAATACAACATAATAGGCTTTGTATCTTCTTTTTAAATTGGGTTTTTGAAATAAAACTTTTAACTTGCCACTTCTAGTATTTTTAAATTGAGTTAAAGACCTTATGTTACCTTAAATCACCTCTCAAACCCAACCTAGAGTCAACACTTACTGTTTTCTTACCAAGACATGACGAAGAATGCCCCAGGAGCCCATATTTAATACAGTCCTCTTCTATAAACAGAGGTGTATTAGTTTGCAGAGAGTTTCTCTGGAGAACAAATGTAGACTTTAATGGTGAAAACAAGCAGAAATACACTATAATGCTAAAGGTTTTCACACACCCATCCAAATCATTCAATTCAGGTGTTCCAGTCGAAGTGACATGGGCACAGGTGTATAAACCAAGCACCTGCAGTAGCCATGCTGACTGCTTCTACAAACATTAGTGAAAGAATGGGTCGCTCTCGGGAGCTCAGTGAGTTCCTGCTTGGTACCATGATTAGCTGAAGACCGATGCACAGAGAGCTTCATGGAGTAGGCTTCCTTGGCTGAGCCCCTTAAGTGAAAGGAACTCTTAATGCTTCAGCATACCAAGACACTGTCTTGGTCCCAACTTTGTGGCAACAGTTTGGGGATGGCCCCTTCCTGTTCCAGCACATCTGCACAGCAGTGTACAAAGCAAGGTCTATAAAGACATGGATGAGCAAGTTTGGTGTGGAAGAACTTGACTGGCCTGATCACAGCCTAACGAAACACTGTTGGGTTGAATTAATGTGGTGAGCCCTTCACATCCAGCATCAAATGGTGAAAATTCCCATAAACACTCTCCTGAGCCTTGTAGAGAGCCTTCCCAGAGGAGTTGAAGCTGTTAGAGCTGCAAAGAGTGGGCCAACAGCAGATAAAACCCTATGGATTAAGAATAGAATGCCACTCAGATTCATATGCATGTGAAGGTTGTCGTAAAGCATTTCTGCTCAACTTTAGGGATGTTGCCTGGCTAGCTTGAGGGTCCTCTACAGAACACCCCAACACACACTTCATGCTTAAACACAGAAATGCTCCCATATGACAGTGAGACCCATGACAAGAAATTCACAGAAACAGAGAAATGCTAGTTCTTTAAAGATAAAAGGAGTATTTATGACTTTCAATTTTTGATTGTGTTCTTAATAACCAACAGTAATAAATTGGTCTCAGTTTCTACAGTCTGGTCAACCATTTTTATGCAGAGAGTTATTTTGCTTTTATAATGAGACCACCCTGTGAGCAATTAGGTTTCTTAGGTTTCCTTGGAAACACCCATTAATTATGATGCCTTAATATGAATGAGGACATTATTCTGCAATACTATGTAACATTTAATGTTGCTATTTAAATGCAAATTTTGACTTAATGACCTCAATTTAATTGCAATAAATAAGTTCAATTTCAACGTTTGTATGCCTTTTATGTCCATTTAAAACGTTTAACTTGTTTCAGCATTGCATCATGGTCACCCGTTTTTGGTGCACAAAAAAAGCATTAGAAGAAAATGTCTTTCTGTGTATTACGAGGTTTCTGCAGTATGTTATTTTTCATGCAAAGTAGCTGACTGTTATAAATACAACTGCTCCTTTGGTGAATTAATTTTGAAATTAATTCTGTGTAGTAAGTGTCAAGATAATGGTGTTATTAAATGCTCCCCGCATACTACTATTAATAATTAAATGCAGAATGGAGGTAAAACAGACTGAAACTGTAGGAAAACTCTACTCTCAAAGAAATTCAAAATCCCTTCAATACCTGCCATCACGGTGGGCCCCATCACATGCTGATGAGCACATGCCTCAGTTGTAACCTTGGCCAATCCTCCAGTCCCTGCAGGGCCCATGCCGGTCAGAATGGGCTGTAATACGACTAATCAGACACTTTAACTTTTATGTAAATCACCCCAGCTTATGAATCTTTAAAGAGGTGATGTCAAAGACAAAAAGGGGCGGGGTGGGAGGGTGAGTGAACAGAACTGTCAGAGATGTGCGCTCTAAATCTTATTACCCAGCGCTGCTTTGAAGGGATGCTCTCACAGAGTAATGAAGTCATACAATTAGTCTAATTAGTGATGCTGTTGTCAAACTGGTCAGAGATATACTCTTTCTCCAAAGTGAGTTTTAAATTGTCCTCTAATGTGACAGCCTTCTGTCATAACTGTGTCATTTACATGAGTATGAATCTCTTTTTTTTTTTAAATTCAAGGCTAAATATGTATAAATATACATTGACCCTGCTGTGCTTAATGACCCACTTTGAAGTTAAAGGAAAAGAGTAATTGTTGTGCCTTTAGGTGTTATAAAGATGTATCCATATATAGACAGCAACAGATTAACAGTGACATACAGATTAACAGTGTTGCTCAACTGAGCTAACCGTAATTACTGACCTGCATTCCATGCTACCCAGGGCTAACATACACACCCACATGGGCGCATATGTGCACACACTGGGCCGTTGTTGTTGTTGTTGCGGGAGCAGAATGATTTCACGATTCAGGTCAGCAAGAGGCCTCGGGCACATAAACTCAACTCTTCCTTTCTTTCACAACTTAATTTGTGAGGAATAATGGCTCAGATGTACAATCAGGCCAAAGAGCTCCACCAGTTTAGGCAAAATATATTAGCCTCAAGAACAGCACTCGCTCACTAAATAATTAGTGTCAGTGTGATTATTTATCAAGTACAATATACGATGACATTGGTCCAAAAATAAACAAGCAACTTCAGTAGTCACATAACACATATGGTCACATTAAGGTTCGCGATAATACATCAGCAAAGACGGGGTAAATGTAAGCTTGCATGTATGAAATCATTTTATTTGGAGTGTAAAATCCAACCCGAGTCTGTGAGAGCGGTAACAGCAACACAGTCAAAGAACCACTTGCTCTATGAAAATGAATTCTTTTCTGCCTCATGCATAAAGACTCTTCAGCAAAACGCATTGATTCAAGAATACCAGCGATTCCACTTACCTGTACTACACATAAAGGCTGCAAATGTGTTTATATTTTAACTTTTTAATCAACTGATAGTTTAAAAAAAAAGCTGTAAATACTGTGTCCACGGTCAAAAGATTTCTGTGTTGATCAGATGGTATGGTGATCTGTCTCTGACACTCTGAAAAGATGGCTGTTACAATGGCGGCAGTAAATCCAAGGTGTTGGAAAAGCAACAACCTGAGTGGGGCTGAGCAGAGTTGCACCGCAGCACTGGTTTCTCTGTACAATTGGCGGAAGTTATCAGTTATGAATGAGTGTATTTGTATATGTTCACTTAGTTGATTCTCTGGTAAATCCCAGCTTTTCCCGTGATGCTGTTCTCCGAGGTAAATATATTTCAGATATTTCAGAAAAGATGGAAGTCCCACATACACATAACTGATACATTTAGAGCTAAATATGTCTGTATTGATTGTGAGATAATATTATGAAATTAGATGACATTTACTTGAAAATATTTGGAGAACTAACTGCATTCACGAAGATAAACACTTATTTATGAATTGTTTTGGCCAAAACAATAAAAGCTAATTTAGTTAAAGCAACATTCTCTGTGATCAAGGCATGGTGCTCATCATGTCCCATTAAAAAAAAGAGCTTCAGTCACGGGATCGTCTATAGAGTAAAGATGACCTGTCTTTTACAAAATAAAATCAAAGTAATTAGGAGTTAATGGTTTAGATTTGCAGTTAAGCAAACAACATTATGAACCAGTAAATGGTCTCTGCATCCCTGGAGGAAGAGCTGTGTTTTCCATCAGGGATGTTCATAGCCTTCAGGGAATTCAAACAATGTTATAGGATTCAGCTTATTCTACCATGTTATGATTAACTGGTCCTTGAATTTTGGAGTCTGTAGAGAAAATATCTTCATGCCTGCCTTTCTTTCTCTTGCTTAGATTACTCTGGTTAATTCTTCCCTTATTAAATTTTCTCGGGCTGACTCAATGTTTCTTTTAGAAATACACAAAAGCAGAGGTTATAAACACATCTGTCAAAAATGGCCCCAGAACGCTGTGTTTACATTTAGAATGTCCGTCTTCTGCCTTCGCCTGACTTCATCTTGGGTTTTTGTAATTGGGACATGATTGGATTAAGAGAGGAAATGATGGGGACATGTTGCACTGCTGCATGTAATCCACTTTTAGGCCTCCTGCTTCTGGAGTGTCTCTGATCTTTGGAAATTTGTTTTGCATTAAAAGTCCTTGTCTAATGACAACTAGACACAGTAAATTAATTGTTTCCGCCTCTGGCATGAAGGGTGTTGGTGGGTTTTTTCACTCATGATAATAATTATTCTGTCAGCTGTACAGGATTCATTTATTTCATTGTCACTGCTATCTATCTATCTATCTATCTATCTATCTATCTATCTATCTATCTATCTATCTATCTATCTATCTATCTATCTATCTATCTATCTATCTAATTGCTTAGCTAAGTAGCAAACATACTGTTGATGATTGTTTGATCAGCATGTCACTTATGTGCTGATGCTACATCATTACAATTATTAGTAATATTTGTTTTAAAGTAAAACAAATTAAATCCCAATGCAGAAATTATACGACACAGTTTTTGTACTGTTTTCTCTATAAATCCTTTTGGTTACTGAGGAAGAGTGAGGTGGGAGCAGGGGAGAAGTGGGAAACAGTGAGATGAAAGTTTATCCGTTTCTTTCAAAGAGACTGTCTCTCCGTGTTGGAGACATTCTGACTGATCTCGCAGAACAAAGGTGGTATGAAAATAACCATGCTTCTGGTGTTGCACTTCAGTCTAACTTATTTCTAGAAATCAGCAGAACACAGAGGCCAGTGTAAGTCTGCTTCACGATGCAATTATAGTCTATATCAAAACAAAATGTGAGGTCAGATGTTTTGCAGGCCGTTCTTTGATTGTTTTCTTTATTGCATCATTGCACAGCTAGGATACCGCTGACACAGACTGGAGAAATAGACCCCTGTCAAATCCCATTCACTCACTGCAAATTAATTCCTATCTCTTCCCTTTTCATTCCTTCTGAATGAAAGGTTGATGCCAAAATGAAGCACTTTCTAGTTCAGACTGCTTTCTTTGTGGAAAGGGAGGTCATTTGTATGAAAATGAATATCCAAGCAGGCCTGTCTGGTTTAACACGTTCCCGGGGATGCACATAGCCTGAACAAATGCGGTGATCTACAAGCTAACTTAATTGGAAGTAATAAGAAAATGCCCAACAAGGTTTAATGCTCTAGGGGAAATAGTTATCATGGAGGGGCTCTTCATTCAACTGTGAGGTTGAAAATAAGTATCCAAATATATACAGAAAATAATAACTATGCTATGACTAAATGAATGCTAAATACGAGCTGATTTATGTAGTGCCACGGAAAACTATTTTCTGTACTGCTGCCCACAATATTCAAAGGTAATTTTAAATATCCTCTTCTGTGCCTGTAGCAAACAGGTTAGTTGAGAATGCAAATATACCCTTAATGGAGAAATAACTCACCTATGGACTTTATTCCAAATATCAAAGATATACCTGCATTTAAGCACCTTGTGAAATCTTCATGTTCCAAGTGTAACGTGAGGATTTCTGAGCCACCATTTTCTGAAGCCGCTTCCTCTTTTTCAGCCAGAGAGTTCCTACATTTCCCAGTATCCCCTTTGGCGACCTTAGAGATCCGGCTGAAATTGTCGAATTTAGATACAATTTTCATATGTAAATGCAGTATCAGTGCAAAATGGAAGGTTTCTTCTCAAAAGAGTAATATTACTATGCTCCTTATCTTTCAAATATCTGAATAAAGTTCTGCTAATAATAATAAACTCACTGCCGGGTTCAAATAATATTAGCCTCTATTTTAAACTCTGCTTTCAACATTAATGTGAAGTGTGAAGGGTTTGTTCATAACTTTGTTCATATGGCAGCAGAGTGTATACAGCTGGCAGCAACGGGCTGAAAATGTGGAGGTAATTAAAAATAATGAGCTGTGGTGACTTGTCCAGCTATAGGTTAAGACATCTGCTATCACAATCCTTAATAACAATATTTCACATCAACACAGTCTGCAGCTCACAAGATTCTCGTTGCTAGTCTAACAGCCTGAGAACATTTATTTTTAAGTGTAAAGTCCTCGTGGAACGACTAATACACTTATTTGCCACTAAGCAGCAACAGAAGTGTATACGCACCACTTTATTAGGTACACCCTGCTTGTACTGGGCTGGATCTCCTTTTGCTTTCAGAACAGCTTCAGTTTTTCACGGCACAGACTGCACAAGGTGCTGGAAACAATTCTTAGAGATGTTGGTGCATATTTACATGATAGCATTTACCCAATCAGCAAGCGTCTGGAACAGCTGATTTCCTGTTTTCATTGAAGTCAGAACAAGACGCTATTTCTACACTTGACTCGCTGTACGTTTACGTTCACAACATCCAAACTAACCGTGGTAAGTTGATGAAACTCACATTTTTTATTGTTGGATAGTTGTGCTAAGTGATGACATATGTGTTGTTTATAGACATCTTAGCGAAATCAGTGAAATTACGGCATGAACAACGCAGGCGTGTTAACACCGTGTTCGTGTAAACACTAGACATGTGCCCGATGCATCTAACAAATCACACTTAGTACATTTCCTTTAAAAATTAGGGAACACACCTTAGAACATTATTATTTAATATTGTCAAAGTTTTTACAGCACTGAAAAGCAATATAATTTTTCAGAGAGAAATTTTGCACATCTCTAAACTTTTTAAAAATATAAATAGTGAAGTTATGCTTTTCGTCAGTTTATGACTTTATACCAGTTGTTCGATTGCTTGTGTATTAATTTTCTACATGAAAATGAAACATTTTGAATATGTCACAAGTTGTCCTTTTTTGTAATGCCCCCGATAAACACTGTATGGTTGAAATTCTGAATTTCAAAGCATTTCAATGAGCGCTCTATAAAGGGTTAAACGTGTTCTGCATTCAGAGACGCTCTTCTGCTTACCTCGATTTTAACGTGTGTTTTTTTTGAGTAACTGTTGCCTTCCTATCAGCCCGAAGCCGTGCAGCCATTCTCCTCTGACCTCTGGTATCAACAAGGCACTTTGATATGAAGAGCTGCCATTCACTGGCTATCTTCTCTTTTCAGACCATTTTCTGTAGATCCCAGAGATGACTGTGGCGCTCTGTTTGAAATTCAGCAGGTCGCCTTGACCATGTTTACATGCCTGAATGCGTGTGCTCGACTGATTTAATATTTGTTTTAATAAGCGGTGTCTAATAACTTGGCTGGAGAGTCTATGCTTTAAAATTTGTAATCACCTTAATATGGAAATATTATTAGTGAACTTGTCTGCACAGTCATGAATGTTTATGCTGTTTTGGATTTTGGATCAATCAATCACTTGAAAACCTGTAGAAGCATCTGATGTAAAATAAGGTATTTTCAGCTACTCACAAGGAAAATAATGAAGCTTGCAATATTTAAATCACATATTTAAAATGACATTTTAGAAACATGCATAGAATTCACAGTAAAGTTAGTAAACGAATATCAAGATTGAAAGAATTATCCTTTAATTATACACTTTTGTTTTTCTGGAAGCCACTTTATCTTTGTTCTCCTGGGTCAGCTGGCATTGTGTTCTTACATTTGCCTTGGACATGGTTAGGGTTTTCTTTATTGTACTGCAAAGAAAGGGGCACTTGAAAACACTGTTTATATATATATTTTTAATATTCATATATTTTTTATTCTCTACAACAGATGGTGTTCTTTTGATTACGTGAACACACAGTATACTATCAGTAATTACTATTTAGCTAGGTCTTTCTTTGTACCTCTGGCTACATGATGATCAGATCAGTTTGAATTATCCATTTAGCCCCACTGAGGCTGTTCTGACCCTAGAAGAGTTATCTGATAATTCTTAACACAGTTTTTCTTCTACTTTTATTGAGCTCTTGTGCTTTGGGGTATTTTTTTGTTTTCTTTTACTTCTATGCCTGTCCTGGTTTGGGTCCCATGATTCTAGCACGTAATAAAATCCTTTTATTTTCTTAGACTTTTCTATTGTTTGATGAAGCAGTGCCTCTAAGCAGCAAAAGTGCACTTGAGTTTGTTTTAGTTCAAATTAATTACATATCACATTCCTCATTTATTCTGATATTGTATGAAAATGTTTCTGCTGTATGGAACGGGAACAAAAAGGCCTCCTTCTTTTGCTCTGCAAATTAAAAAAAACAGGTGGCCTTGCTTCACTACTTGAGTAATGGTTAAACTTTGCCTGACATCAACACTAATGGATTATTGTGGTGGTCCTGTTTGGCTTAATTGATTAATTAATCAATAAGCAATTTAAAATGTTGCCTGAAATGTTAAAATTGATGTTTCTGACATAATAGGCAGTTGTTACCTTTGACAAAAACGATATGCAGTTGCATGATTCAGATCTGTCAGAGGCCAGTGCAGACTGATGTCTCGGTCATGCACCTTTGTGTCATATGGGGAGGTTTGTTTGAAGTGATTTGTGCAAACTTCTCGTGGTCTTCTTTTGTAATTTTTCTTTTTAATCATCTGAATAAGGGATGATCATAGTTTCATCTGTAGATTTCTGAACTTTGCTCAGATTTTGATCTTAATAATCTACAAAGATGAGACAAGCGTATCTCCCGTCAGTCTCATGAAACAGAAATGTATATTTATGTCAATTCTAAAATAAAATAAAAAAAGTGCTCTTTGCAAAGTGCTCATGCCTGAAGTACTGAAGTTAATTGGGTGCATAGAATAAACTCAAGTAGAACGTTAATGATGAGCCACAATAATCATGTTTTATGCTCGACACGTTGCTTGTTATGATTCTGCATCAGTAGAGCAGCCTGTATTGAGTGATGACTTCGTTCTAATTACGTGCAGAATGCTAATGAGAAGCGCTAGTAAAGTTATGGAATATATATTATAAACTTGGTGATATCCACATATAAGAAATCAAAAATCACACCTAAGGGCATTACTGATTTTAACAAACATTAATAAACAAAAACTTATCTGATGAATTGGTTACAGATTTATCTGTGTAACTATGTTCCCTTAATAGTACAGTAGTGCAGTGACTGACTGACAGCTGCTGTCCTCTGAGAACTGTTGCGCTTGCAAACGCCCAGTGTGTATGAGGGAGACTTACACCCACTCTGAACACTGATTAGTTGCCTCTGAGCTTATGCTGAATGAATTATGCTCTTTGCATCCACAAATCTTTCTGGAGTGTAATGACTTTGCCAGCTCGGCAGTACTTAAGTTCAAAGGTCAAAAGTTAAGTTGTGTTTTTAAAGAAACTTGCCATACTGCTATACATACTTCTAAGTATGAACATGTAGATCATACCAAGTTGTAAAAGATTTCACACTGAGAAAATAAATCCACCGTATACAGTAATACTAAGTGGGAAAAGAAGCTATTTAAACGATATCCCTTTCTTAATCCATAGGGTTTATCATGATGTTGACCCACCGTTTGCAGCTATAGCAGCTTCAACTGTGTGTTTGTGATCATTTTGACCATTCTTGCAGCAGTGCATTTCAGAGGTCAGATGCTGATGTTGGACGAGAAGGCCTGGCTCTCAGTCTCTGCTCTAATTAATCCCAAAAACGTGTTCGATTGTGTTGAGGTCAAGAACCCTGTGCAGGCCAGTCAAATTCTTCCACGCACAGATTTGTTCATCCACGTCTTCATGGAGCTGCTTTGTGCACTGGTGCGCAGTCATGTTGGAACAGGAAGGAATTAAACTCATTCCATGAAGCTCTCTGTGCACTGTTCTTGAGCTAATCTGAAGGCCACGTGAAGTTTGTAGTGACTGACAGAAAGTTTTTTTATGCAGCTTCCCATTTTGTGACTGAGTTGCAGTCATTCCCAGTTACTTCCACTTTGTTGTTAGTTGGAACTGAGGAAACCTGGACTTCTGGGAAAGGAATGGTGTCCCACTCTTGTCAGATAGAGTTTCGCATCATCTTGTTCATATTTTTTGTTTCACGATGTGCCAAATGTTTTCAGCTGGTGCAAAAGTCTGGACTGCATGCAGACCAGTCCGGCACCTGGACTCTTCTACTAGAAAGCCATAGCTTGATATTGTCTTGCTGAAACGTGCAAGGCCTTCCCTGAAAAAGACGTCATCTGGGTTGGAGTTTTAAAATTTGATGATGATGCCTTTCTAGATGTGCAAGCTGCCAATTCCATAGGCATTAATGCACCCTCATACGATTAGAGGTGCAGGCTTTTGAACTGAGTGCTGATGGGGTCCAGGGGACATGTTTTTTCTAAAAATTTAAATTTTCTATTCATTTGAACACAGAATAGTTTTCCACTTCACCTCAATCCATTTTAAATGAGCTGTGGCCCAGGGAAGATGGCAGCATTTCAATATCATATACATGTATGACTTCTTCTTTGCACGATAAAGCTATAAACTGCATTTGTGATTGGCACAGTGAGCTACGTTCACAGACAATGATTTCTGGAAGTGTTCCTGAGCCCATGCAGAGACTTCCATGGCAGAATCCCGCCTGTTTTTAATGCAGCGCCACCCGAGCGCCTAAATAATACTGATTTTCAGCCTTGTCTTTTACGCACAGAGATTTCTCCAGGTCCTCTGAGTCTTCATGATTTATTTTTTTTTAAATTGAGGAACATTATTCTGAAATTGTTCCACAATTTGCAGACACAGCTGTTTGCAGATCAGTGAACCTCTGCCCATCTTTGCCTCTGAGGATCTCTGCCCCTCTGAGGTCACGTTACTCACCTGTTGCCAGTGAACTTGATTATTTACAAAATGTTCCGATCACTTATTTTTCCAGCTTTTTGTTGCCTTTCTCCCAACTCTTGAAACATCAAATTTGAAATATGGGCCAATATTTTTCAGGAAATCAGAAAATGCCTTACTTTACACTGTTAGAACTTTGGGTTGTTATGTGCCGTATTCGTTCAGGTCTCTTTGGGGTTCTCTTGTTTGCAAGCTGCAGTTCATTCATTATCATTACAAATCTAACATAGCAAGAAATAATACAACAACTCAGTAAAACCCTGAAATATTGGAAGTGTTTTTTTGACAGGTTGCAGTGAAGAAAGATAAACCTGTCAGTGTGAGTGAATAATTTGTTCCTCCTGACATCTGTTGTGGGATTTGAGAGGCTGGTACTAGTCCTGGGAATAAGCTACATGGACGATGGGTAACATAGTTAAGATTACAGCTATCCTCAGCAGATACTGGAAGATAAAGAAAACACAATTTCCCTTAGGAAGAACCAGAGAGGGGGATACTAACTTGTTCTCTACAGCCCACTCTTAAAGAACTGAAGCTGCTGAAGCAATATTTCTGTATAAAGAGAAAATTGCTCTCAAACAATAAGCCCCTTGAGAAAAAAGAAAAGAAAAATATATATATTATATAGATATATAGATAGATAGAAATATATCTCTGTCTATCTCATCCATTTAACAGTGGATGTCTTTAATTCTGTAGAGGTCTCATTTTTTGCTCCTCTTCTTTGTATCGCAGCAAAAACTCAGGATTTTTTTTTTTATATGCCACATCCAAGAATCTTAATACTTTTATGACTTTGCTGTAACAGATGGAAAGTTTTTTTTTTTTTTAAGTAAAGAATTAATATTTTTTTTTTT